>JAGFPH010000015.1:1908865-1927009 GCA_018207615.1 Philaenus spumarius
CCGATTTTGTCGTGCCCTTTCTTAGTGAGCACCTATGGCCCTATAGGAAGCCTACATATCAAATTTCATTCCAATCCATTCGGTAGTTTTGAAGAAGTCGTTTTCTAATAAATTTGATCCCCCCAAAAATTTCAAATTTTTTCAAACCCTATCTTAATGAGCACCTATGGCCCTAGAGGAAGCTACATACCAAATTTCATTCCAATCCATTCGGTAGTTTTGAAGAAGTCGTTTTTTAATAACTTTGATCCCCCAAACCCCCCAAAAATTTCAAATTTTTTCAAACCCTTTCTTAGTGAGCACCTATGGCCCTAGCGGAAGCTACATACCAAATTTCATTCAAATCCATTCTTTAGTTTTGAAGAAGTCATTTTTTAATAACTTTGATCCCCCCAAACCGCCCCTAAAATTTCGAATTTTTTCAAACCCTTTCTTAGTGAGCACCTATGGCCCTAGAGGAAACTACATACCAAATTTCATTCCAATCCGTTCGGTAGTTTTTGAGAAATCGTGATGAGTGAGTCAGCGAGTCAGTGAGTCAGTGGGTTTTGGCTTTTATATATATAGAAGTAAAATATCTAATTGAGTCCTTTTGATGTTAATAATTATTGACATACAAGCCTAAGTTAATATGTTATTAGAAAAAATATATATATATTTTATTATAATATGTATACTAATTTATCCTGTATATTTGAAACAAGCCTTAACTTCACACAGTTTTCCTTAAGGCACCTAAACATATATCTATACTAATATTATAAAGAGGCAAAATTAGTTTGTTTTTTTGTATGTAGATAGTAACTCTGAAACTACTGAACCGATTCAAAACATAGTTTTACTAATAAAAAGCTACGCGGTCCCTGAACAACACAGGCTATAATTTATTTTGATAAAAACATTTTTTACATCAATATTTGTAAATTTAGTCGCAAAAAATCTTAGGTTAGGCCTAAACTGATGAACCATCACATGCATTTACATTTATTACCATAGCAACTAATAGTTGAATAAAATAACTGATAAAACAGCTGTTTGCTCCAATATTTTCCTTAACAACTTAAAATTTTGAAGCATTTATTTGTATTTCTAACTTTTAGGATAGGTTTTTATTAAAGTGTAGGCCTGGGCATTGCTGGTTCTTTTAACCTTTATTTTAACTGCTGTTATAAAATATACGAAATAATTTGATTTGAGCATTTAACATTATTTACCATCTTAGATTTGGTAGATCTAAATCTAGGGGCATCCCCTAGTTTAAAAATAAAAGATGTCGATTGAGTTCTTTTAATTTGAATATAATATTTAATGTTAATGTTTCTGAGGTATAATTTATTACTTTTTTTTAGAAATTAAATTTAAATTTGTTGAGTCCAACGTTTCATTAATTTAGTCTACATATTTGAAATAGTTCCTAACTTTAAAGCATGAATTTTCCTAAAGCAGCTAACCATAGGCTTTAAAGTAAAACATACCAATTGAGCTCTTTTTATATTATGTGATTTAAAGTTCGACATTTTGGCTTATGACTTTAAAAGTGTCTGTAAAAGACAAATAAAAAAATACACAACGCTCTTTTTAGTTTAATCTAAACTTGATTCTGAGTGTAACGGAGTCATAATAATGTCATCATGTTTGTCTATACGCATCCTTTTTCTAATTTTAAAATAAAATATTAACTGGACGCAAAATGTACAAAACTAGGAAAAAATTTCAAGAAATCACATGTTAAATACGTAAACAAATCGTAAATACTTCACCTCGACGAACATTTTATAAACTTTCGAAGTAGTCAAAATACCTGTGTAAAATTATTGATGGTAACATTTAATACGTACTTTCAAGTTAAAATTTATAACGGTCGTTTTCAAATATTTGGATTTGAAAATATAATAGAAAAAGTCAAAACTACCCCTAAACCCCCAAAACTACCCCTAAAAATTTGAATATCAAAATGAAATTTCTTTAGTTTTTCTATTTACATCACAAAGTATTCACATGCCAAATTTCACCTCTCTAGTTTTATGGGAAGTGGGAGAATCAGTGATGATGAGTGAGTGAGTGAGGGCTTTGCCTTTTATATTTATAGATAGCCTACCATTTATGATTTCATCTCGTCATTTTTCAAGACTATTAAAATAATTTTTTTTTATAAATTCATACTGAGAATTATGAGCGATTTAAAAAAAATATTTTCTTTTAAAAGAAAAAGAAAAGAAACTAATATTTATAGCCTATGGAAAAAATTTGTTAAACCTGAAAAAGTACCTAATCCTCCTTTTTAATCTAAAGCTGCACATGTTTTATTCTAAAATGTTCTCTTTAAAGAACAGTAACGGAACGCATTAAACAAATCTCTGGAAACGGCAATCACACAAATTTTTTGTACATGCTAGAAATGTAATAGAAATGTAAGAAAAAAACGCATCAAACATTTTGAATCGCTGACAATTTGTTAGAAATAACATGTCACCGCCAGACTTACACAGTCTGCAAAATGTTAATCTTAACGCTTATCACTTTTAAACGCATTAAAGTTTCTTTCATGAGTCACTTCTGTCCCGGTTTTGATCAGCATTTAAACTTACTACTTTTTCATTAATACGGATTAAAGAAGGGATGCAAGACCTGTCTCCTATGCAAACAATGTTACATCACCTAATAAGATTACATCCAGCCCCATGTCACTAACTTTGGGGTTTACATTCTTGTCACGGGCTTAGGGGCTGCAACCCTCACCTGCACCCTTACTTGACTTGAAAATAGTCGTAACTATATCTTGCCTTCGTAGTTTTCTAATCGAACAAGTCATAGTCGTGTCTTAAAACTAGTTGAATGTGTTTATTTTATTTTACTGCCTCGTCTAATCCAATAGAACAATATCGTGACGTAAAGTCATATATAATTACGTCCGGTGTAGACTATTAATAATGGTGGTAATATTATACAATAGGAGCTCCATCAACATCTCGTTTTGCTGACCAACCCCCACCATTGATTTTTGAAGAAGCAAGTACAAACAGATTATTGTATACTATTATTTAGGACAGAGGCACTTGGATTATGTAGCAATGGGTAGTAAGGGTATTTGCTGCCTAACATAGGGGACATATTACCCGCTCAATTCACACAACTTGGTAGAATAGAAGGGAGGGAAAATTATATTTTTCACAAACATAAATTAGAATAAAAATATCAAAATTTTAAAATAATTACTACAAATTAGAATTATATATAATAATATTCAGGTGTGTAGACTATATTAATTAGCACTTATACTTTAATTTTGTTAAGTTTTAAATTACTATGGAATGTTCAAACTTAAACTTAAATTACTGCATGTAATTTACAAATCTACATCAGTTATTTACATACCGTTATTTTAATAATTTACGGACCATCGGTATGCAACTTTAGATAGTTCATAAATATTGTCCGTGTCATACGCCTGCAGGATTTTCTGTGCTCCCTGTTTTCTGAAAAGGATTTTATAGCTTTAAGTTAAATCAATATTTTTACGACTTAATGCATCCATATATGTTTTATACCGTAGAAAGTCTACTAGCATCATATTCAACGATAACACCATGGACTGATGACCCCTGTATTTCATTATGACTTTCATACTTCCGTTCACATGGCCAGTGTACACTGGGATGAATATGATTATTAGAAAAATATTGGTTTTACTGATATCGTGTAGTTTATTAGCTTGCTTACCAAATTCAACACAATTCTAAATAAATAAGTTTAACAAAATTAGCCTACATCTCTTAATATGTAAGCCTACGCATATAAAACTAGCTAATAAACTAGCGTGCCCGACATGCACTAAATATTAACGTTAAATGACGTTAAGGAAAATGTCTCATTTAAAACGAAAAATCGGAAAACTTACAGGATAATCTTTATCGTCTGTTTGACGAATTCGATTTTCTAAGAAGTAGATTTTGAAATATTTATACTGCACCTTAACCAGAGTAAATTCCAACTGAGTTTAAAATAATTGACAACGATTGTTCGAAACTCGCAACTCAATAAATATAGTTTATGTAACTGTCATGTGACATCATTTAAAATCGTACTATTATTATTCTCCAGCCAGCTTTTGTGCCAACAGCGTCCTAAAAGTTCAGAAAACATATTTTAATAATAACGCATCAATACTTTATAAAGGCTGTCCCGGAACTCTCTGGAAAAACTTTGTCAAATTTCATCCCTTAAGTATGAAAATAAGATGAAAGTTTCAATAAACATAATTCAGAAAAGTTTCGTTTTCAATCCATCCGCCATATTGTTTTTTAACGAGAAAACTTAATGTCTTTGGAAGTAGATGAGATTTTTAGTTCAAATTTGATGTACATATTTGTTATGTTATTTTCACCAGTACACAAAAATAGAATAGTGTCATGTAAATTTTTCAAATGATGGACGTTTACAATGTTTAGTGTTAAATACCTCTACAATTTTTAACGGATACCATTTTGAAAATATACAAGACACTGGTTTGGCTTTTTGTACCCTGCTAAAATTTGACATACCAAATATGTTTACAAAATTTAAATGTTTATCGGAACTTTGTATCTTTTTTTTATCTTAGGAATAATTATACAAAGTGGTTCCAGGTGGTTCTGGGCCATCCTGAATATACAATAATATAAATAATAATAAAAGGAAATGTGTGTCCATGTCCGATGTCCAGCTAAATCTACGACGTGCAAAGATCTGAAATGTTTAAAATTAATGAACAAAAGTAGGCCTGAATACACCTGCCGGATTTTAAATGTTCGTTTTCGTTTACAAGTATTAGAGAAAAATGCGAATTTTAAACCTCTCTGTATTACGAGAGCCAGACATACTTTGTGCATAACGAATTTTAAAACTCATAAACAAAAACATCTCTGTAATGGGATCTAGGTTTAGTAAATGTTCAGTTTAATGAACTAGTCCTGTGAAATGAACTAGCTCATTAATTTAGTTCAGCAGATCATTTGTTTCAGTACGAATTGAATTATATTCAAACTTGTCCTTGTTTAAAAAAAATTAAATACTACTTGTTAGGCTTATATGAAATACTACTGCTCAAATGCTGTTATACGAAAATTCCCAATAATTCAGTAAAAGACTACGATCACTTCATAAATACAGTATGTACTTTATTGAAAAGTATTTGAAAATAACACCAATTTTGTATATTTAACACCAATAAAGCCTAAAAAATATCGTATATTAATAATTGTTTTTTACTTTGAAACACTCAATCTAATTATAAACAAATTAAACTAGGTAAAATCACTTACAACGATGTGTGCCAACATCAATACATTCCTTAACGGACTCAGACTAAATGCTGAGAGGTTTGAAAAAGACGTATAGAATTAATTTTACGTGTCACATATCTTATGGGTAGGAATTTCATGTAGCCTACTGTGCTGCGACTGAACTACAAACTTTATGTTCTGCGTGTCATTGTATGTGAAGCGGGAAAACGGGTGAGTCCTTTAGTTGGTGGACTACCGAACTAGAAACTTATAATTGTATGAACGATTACATTAGGCTCAGTCGAAGTGAGCCGATTTTCAGAAAGGATCGTTAATTAATTAAAAAATGTGATCTGTACTCCCCAACCCGGACTTGACATAAAGAACGTAGTATGAGCCCTTGCTGTGGTGTTTCTCAAGTAAAAACGGTTTAGTCTTAATATCGTTAAGACTTATTTTGTAGAATTATGTTTACAATGTGAAATTCCGTAACAAAACTCGTGCACATCATAAATAATAAATCTATAATAATAAAAGAAAACGGGTTTGTCCCGATATTCATATATTATCCAGTACGCAGAGATCTGGAATTTTAGAATAAGTGAAATGAAGAAATCAATTGCACCTTGAAGTCCGATTATTAAATTTGCGTCAGTTCCCAAGTTATGAGTGAACAATTTGCAGTACATTTATTTTTAGTGCTAACCACGGAGCAGCTGGTCATGATGCAGGCCTAAATAAGAATATATTGCACAAACTGTACGGGTTTGTTTGGGCCAGGGAATTCGGATTGCATGTAAGCCACGATTTTATTAGATAATAATTGTATTCGTGCATTTATATCTGTGGTTGGAGCCGCTGGTACTTGCTAACCAATAACCATAACCAAAGTGTGAATAAACTGTGCATTTATAGTTTGGATTCATGGCTCTCAGACATAATATTACCGTACATCACATGCATACAATTTTTAATTTCACCAAGTAAAACCATAAAATGGTCACACTTTTAATAAAGGTTTCAGATTATGTCCGAACGCTGGAAAATTAAAGCCATTTTAATGTAAATGTTTTGTAAAATTTAATACTTTCAATGGTGTACTTGATAAAACTCACTTTTAGTATGATTTAACTTAATTTATTGTTTTACCCCTAACCCGAAGAAGCTAGAGTTTTCAAAAATAAAAATAAACTAATTTTCAAACCCTGTTTACACGAAAAGTTTTTTTTTATCAAAATAAAGATTAAGAAAGTTTTGTAATTGTGTATAAAATCTGAACATATAGGTTGCCATTGTAAATTTTAAAGTTGCCCCCCCCCCCCCAAAAGGGTGGGTGTAAGAATTTATAAGTTATACAAAATACAGTAGACATGATTTAAAATTAAAGGTCAAGCATTTTTGTCATTGTTAGAGCAGACTTTTATCTTCCATGTTTGGTGTGTTTATTACTTTCTCACTATACTATAGTATAGATAAAGTATAGTGATCGCAAACAAAATCGATGTTGAGATTTTTGTGGAAATATCCGTTTTGGGCCCCCTGAGTCCAAAAAAGTGGTTTTTACAAAATGTCTGTATGTATGTATGTCTGTATGTATACAAAGCTAGAGCGAAAACTATTCAATCGATTTCAAACAAATTTGCACCTGACATGTCAAGTAGGCTTGTATAGATACACGAAAAACTGTTTTGAAAAACAAACTCCAAAAATCAGTTATTATTTTTTTATAAAAAAACGACTCTAACGATTTTGATAAAATTCAGCTTATTTTTATAGCCGGGGGCACTCCACCTTAATATTGATATAAATGACAACAAATTAAAAATGGTGGCGTGCCCCCTTAATGTACCCTACTATATTCAAAAAACCGTATCTTTCTAAAAATGCTCGTTTAGCTAATAATAATAATAACTGATTTTGGGTTTTTTTCTGGCCATAAAGTGGGTTGTTTTTCAATATTTTTCTAAACATTTTTTCGTGCATTTATACAGGCCTAATTGACGTGTTTGGTGCAAATTTGTTCGAAATCGATCGAATAGTTTTATCTCTAGCTAATAATAATAACATTTATTAGTTAATCTCCTAGTTTAAAATCACCTCTCCTACCCCTCCTACAATAATGAAGTCACTGTGAATCTGTTTAATAATTTAAATATGTTTGTGAGAAAGTATGTGCCAGTTTCTGGTACCGTTTATTTTTACGTTAATTTCAAAATATTCCCAAAACAATGTTACCCAAAAATTCACTTCCCTAAAACGAATGATCCGCAGATTTATTTTCTAAAATAGCACTACAAAAACTTTAGTAGAAAGTAATCTTCGAAAAAAAGAGCAATTATGTAGATCTTTTTACTAAATCGCTGTATAGTAAAGTTGTGTTTGGGAGGTCTTCGTTATTTAATTAGAACTAAAGGTCAAACATTTTGTGAATCATTGTTAGAAGCAGAGAAATGTATCCGTGTCTGAACTATAATACATACATGGATACTTCATAGTATTTAGTATTCGTAAATAAAGTATTTTTAAACACATTGCAATATTTTGTTTTAAAGGGAAGGGATAAACATCTTTCAGCTCACGAATTCATAGTAAAATAGTTCGTTAGTAATAATATGTACTGGAACATATTCCAAATAACTTGTTTTATTATTAGTTCGAATTTAATTGCAATACCTTTAAGACGACCTACCTATTACAACCTTTATTTGGAGTTTCAGTAGATTTTCTGAAATTTTGCGCCACATAATTTAAATCAAAACACCTGATTCTAAGAATTGCAATATTTAATGATTAATTACAACATTTTATTACTTTACTCAAACCGGGTTCGTAGCAGGTGTGTAGCGACTAACAGGTTAATTAGAGATATTAGAAGATAAGCAGTCTTGCCTTATATAGTGCAGTTGTCATGACAACGGCGTTTAAACACACAAACGCGCGCGCGCACATCGATCATAGTTTACCAGAAGTACTGCAAGTATTACAGATGCTACTTTCATTACACTTTCATTGCAATTTGTAGCGGATCCATTTAAAGACAAAACTAGTTTGTGACAGCTGTTAAACAGTAGCTATATGATAAACTTGATCTACTACGTTGTCGGTGAAATGGACATGCTCTTCCTCCTTGCAAATACCGTCATGTTTAAACTTATTTACTACTTTCTCGTGATACAATGTTTATAAGTTGGAAATATTTGAATAATAAACGTTTTTGTACTGTAATATAACTCGTTTCATTATTCATAATTTTAGTTACAAATATCCGGAAAATCTGTAAGGCCTTAGTCGCTGACATTATTAAAACAAAACAGATCTTGCCCCAAAATCGAGATTTGACAATCAGAAAGAAGCTTTCCCAAAATTGTAAAATAAATTAAAATTAATGTTTAGTTGTTCCTATCTTTGACTTTAGAGAGTTTCACTGAGTGGTTCATGGGAAAGTAATGTCTAATTTGGATCAATGTGGTTATTTGATTGTGTAGCAGAACTTTACGTAACTTAAGAATAAGTACGATAAGTAAGTAAGAAGAAGTACGAAACTTAACAATTGTATTACTTGCACGGTTTTACTGCATTTATTGAAACAATAGACTGAATATACCAAGAAAATGCGAGATTGAAAACATTCTCAATTCTTTTTTTACAACCTACAATGGTGCTATTATTATTTTTAATTTGTAATTTACCTGCTTACACGCTTAATCCAGCAAGGATTAAATAATTAAATTACAAGTGAAAAAAACATGGACCAAGGCCTGGATTTGAACCCAGGACCTTTTCCACTCCATGGTAATGCTCAACCAACTGAGCTACCACGATCCCTCCACATATTGGTCGATGTTCCCTCACTTGTACGGTTTTACTGCATTTATTGGACTAATAACGGAGTGGTAAAGGTCGTGGGTTCAAATCCCGATCTTGGACAATGTTTTTCACTTGTAATTTAATTAAATTAACACTTGCTAAGCAGGCGTGAAAGCAGGTAAATTATTACAAATTAAAAATAATAATTAACAATTAATTACGTATACGCTTGATTATAAATATGTTTATAATGTAAAACCGCGTTTACACAAAAACATACTTGAGTTCATCGTTGAATCTGGCATTCGGAAAAAAATTGATTGCACTCAAGTTTTATTTACTTCCACTTAAATTTCAAGTTTTGTTCAAGTTTTGCGAGCGAATTTGTTAAAATTTGTTTTAATTTTTGAATTGTATAACAAATTCGTTAATGTTTGTCCTTTTCATAAAAAAATAAATTGATGACGCTTCGAATGTTAAAAATGTGTGAAAGTGTCAGATTAATTGACCTGCATTTTAGATTAGTGTATTAAATTTCAACTTTGCTAACTAACTATGCTTTTTAAATTTTAGGTGTTTCACTTGACAATGAAAGTAAGTTCAAACATATTTAAGAAGTTGTGTGTCTATTTTGTACACGAATAATGACGAATACATATACATATAGAAAAATATAAACACTCTGCTTACAAATTTGTAATCAATCTAGTATTTTTTATTTTTTTTTATAGAACTACAAGGTGTCCCATAAGTAAAGTGCTAAACTTCGGGGACTGGTTCTATGGATCAAAATAAGAAAAAAGGTTCATATAAACACAACGCCGAAAACTCTTCGTTTTTTAGATATGCGCCATTTTGTTTTTGTAGAGAAGGGTTTGACTGATTGAGTTCAAACTTGGCATGCAGTTTAACCTAACAATGATATACTAGAAACATAAGCGATTAAATCCAATCATGATTTTTAAATTGGCAGGTGTTTGAAAATTTCAAACCTAAATTACTCAAAAACCGTACACTTTAACAAAAAATGTCAAGACACCATTTTGTAGCCCTTTTTATTCCCTATCGGATGATGTAACTATCAAAACATTCGGATGAAGGATAATAGTTAAGTTATGTAATTGGTAAATTACTAACCAACACAGAAAATACTACAATATTGTATGTACATTTGCTGTCATTATTTTTAACTCAGCTATTATCCTTCATCCGATTGTTTTAGCAGTTAAACCATCCGATAGAGAATCAAAAGTACTATAAAAAAGTTGTCTTGACATTGTTTGTTAAAATGTACGTTTTTTGAGTACAGGTAATTTAGGTTTAAACTTTTCAAACAGCCGCCATTTTTAAACTAATAATTGGATTTAATCGCTTATTTTTCTTGAGATATATCATTGTTAGGTTAAACTTCATGCCAATTTTGAACTAAATCAGTCGAATTTTTCTCTAGATAAGAATTATTTTGTAAAAAAACAAAATGGCAGATATCTAGAAAACGTAAAGTTTTCAGGTCTGTGTTTACATGAACTATTTTTCTTATTTTGACCCATAGAACCATTCCCGAAGTTTCTCACTTTAGTTTATGGGACACCCTGTATCAAAGATGCACTTGTTCTTTAGTACTGCTTCAGACGTAGTAATTGAGACACAAAAGATTTTGTGAAGATTTATAGAAAATATACTGAGTTGCTGACGTATATGCGTCGGCATTTAGTGAGCGTCCACATTGAAATAATTGGCAACGAAAATTCCTTTGATGTTCGTAAAAAAACTAAAAATTGTGTGTGTATCCAATCGTCTACATTAACGTAAATTTGATCGTCGACAATAATGTTTCCACGAATACAACTCAAATATTTTTATTGGTGTGGAAGTGGTTCTATGCTTAAATGAGCTGTGAAAATGTTAATACAATATTGCCAAATTGATTTAGATTGAAGTTTATCAATATAACTTTATATTAATAAATTTAAATTTTGTATTAATTATTGTATAAAATTTTCATAGTATGGACGCAAATTGTAAAATTTTATAATATTCTAAATTTATTTCTTAAGAAATAATTTCGTGAAAAATCAGATCTCTATCTTAAGAAAATTATGCTTTGAAGTATTTTCCTCAATTATTTAAACTTTTTATTACGTATACCTTTGTCTCCTAATTTATAGATTTTGGCGATAACAAATTTTAGCAATTGAGCCAGCTCTCCGGATATGTCATCATTTTTCTATTACTAAACTCGCATATTAATAAAATTTACTTCTGACAGGTGGTAAATGAATAAAAAATATTTCAACCTCTGTTATACCGACATTTGATAAAATGTTGAATTGTGTATGCAATTAAATTTTCAACTACCATATTTGTATTTTATTGTCTCCTAAACAGTAGACAGTTGTTTAATTACTTTAAAAATATATTTTTATTTGTTAATTTAGTTGTTTGTAAATTTGTATAATTTTATTTTTATTGCCCTGACTTTGTGCACGTTGGAATAGGAAAGAACTGAGACGGTAGTATCAAAGGAAAATAAAACCTATTAAATAATATATATATATCATACTATTTAGTAGTAATAAATACATTGACATTTCAATTACTACAAAATTATATTTTATTTTAAAATGTATTTGTTTATTATTAAGGGTTTATAAGTTACAACGATATGATTTAATAAAGTTTAAAATTTTAATACTTGATACCTGAAAATTTAGTTTTAACAATTTGAAAAAAAAAACCAAATTGATCCGGTTAAAAATACATCAGATAAAAATAACAACAATGAATCATTTTCACAGTTGCTATTCGATCCCCCTTAAACCTCTGCTTAAAACATGTTTCAACTAGCCTATGCTAGATTCCTCAGTCAGAAGTAGACCTCTATAATATATGGAATATGATCTAGGTTAGGGCAGGATTTGGGTCGAACAATGCACACCTGCACGCATACCTTACCCAAGGGCTAGGGAGAAGTCACACGCCTCCGACTAAAAATGTAACACAACCCCTCCAACCTGGAAATGTCAAACTCGGCAAAAAACTATCATAACTCCAAATAGAATTCCACCCGCTAATAAAAAAATACCTGTCATGTATCACACCCACTGACATGGACCGGCTAGTATATAGATAGTTCGAGAAAGGATGGATAACAAAATAATAGATCCAACTCGTTTCATATAATAAGACTTGATTGATATAGATGTTTGTAAATTATATTTTAGTACAACATACCTGTCGTTAGCATTGTGATTAATTTTACCGTTTAATTTTCTATTAATTAGGCTACTTGATTATACATTTATTTTACAAAATTCAACAAACTAAAGAATTTAGGGTGATCTTATCATTAATTGTAGCATTGGTAACCCTCACATTCAAACAACAATTTTGTATCGATTTAATTGACGATTTTTGTAAACAATTTAATCTTTATATTGATACATTATACAACTGCATATAATCTAATTTACTGTGTAATTATGTGTGATTATAACATGTACGCGTGATTGTAAAAGTGTATTTAAGAACTTATTTTAATTTATTTTGAAGCGAAAACTTCTTTAGGCGCGTTAGGCAATTTTTTGCGTGAGGAAAAATTATTGAACTCGAGGGACGTCACCGTCACCAACAATTAAAGCGAATGTATGTACGAATAACATTTCATATAACAGCAGATTTCACCCACCATCTGTAAACTCAGTGCATATTATAGTTTGAGGTTATGTTTACAACTTCAATTGTTATAATTTATTGTGAGAATGATTTTATTTGATTAAAAATACTTCTTAATAACTCGAAAATAAACTTAACTATATGAAGCTAAAATGTTTTCACTTCTGACGGCAGTCCCACGACTGCCTGTTTGTTTATAAAACCCTTATATATAATATACAGTATAACTGCAATAGTGAAAGATAGAGAGTGACTTGTAAATAATCTTAAATAGTATTTTGTATAATTTATGCAACAACGAAGTATGCTGTGATTTTTAACTTTGTTTCGCATGTAATGGGAATTCGAATGCTTTTACACGTACACTTTTTCTCCTAAACCACATCGAATACTTACCTGAAACAGTTTTCTATCAATCTTGATTGCGTTTTTAACATTGTATAACTATTTTTACTATCTTTTTTTTTTGCAATAGCAGTAATAAAAACAACATTTACTTAGTGCAATTTTTGTAGATTACAATTCTTTAAAAATTACAAACTTTTATTGCGTTTTCAGTTAAAAAATGTTAACTTCTCGGAAAACAATTAAAAAATATATATATAAAAAATGGTATTTATTTACAAAAAAAAAAATAATTTTTTAACAAGTAGGCTACAAACATAAGAGTTACACATTTATTTTAATTAAGTTAAATTCAACATGGCAGAAAATATTTGGAATATTTCTTTTTTTAGTCTTAACCAGACTTTAGATGCCCTCCGAATATTAGAACGAAATGTAACTACAATTATTTAGTTGCTTAGTTTTTTTTAAATATTTTTCGTCCCGGAAGTTTCTTGTTGGGCTGGTGAATTGATGGTAATGAAATGCCACCTTGCCATCTGAACTATCACCGATTCATACACATTCTAGGCATAAAAACATATTTTTTAAATATTTTTTTCTAAAAAAAGTAAAAAAAGAACTAAAAATAAAAAAATGTGATGGAACTAAATATACATGACTAAAAAAGCATGGGGGGCCTATTTATGCAAATGTTTAATTTATTTATTTATAGGCACGACAGAACGAAATCAGATGTATCAATGTATATTCATATAATAACAATACAAAACTTAATGTAAAAGTTGTTAACATAACATTAAAAGGTTTACATAGTTTTTGATGTAGTAGAGCTGATTTAAACATGTGTTAATTTTTAACGACTGCAACCTTGCGCATAAGGACCTATTCGGTAACCGTTGGCCGTTTCAAACTGAGTTGAGAAAAGTATATAAACTATAAAAAGTTTACTATATAAAAAGTTGGTATTTTTTACAGAATACCTTACATTTCAGAAACATCCTACACCGTAAAATGTGTAGAAACTGGGCGAAAATTAGTCGTTTATCAAAACAGCAGAACCTATAAGCTTTACGTGCGGGAATCGTAGAAATCCCTGCGAGATACAAATCTATATGTTGGGGATTTTTTGTTATATCAGATGAAATATGTATAGTTTGAGGGTAACAAAGTGATTCGCAGCAGGTGTTCGTCCGACTGCCCTTCTTTTACAGAGATACAAGCCTGAGATAGGACAGGTGTATATCTTTAATTCATTAGCTGCAGAAATGGAACATCCCATAAAACCTGAGGGTGTTTTAGGGTACCGCCTGAACCTTTGTGAATAGCAAATGTGGTTAGGTTGTATCTAGGATAGCTGTCGTACAGGACTTTGTGTACCTTCACCAAATAAGCTAATCAAGAAAATCGTTAACTAGAGACAATTAAACGTAATATGATTAATAAATTATGTTTACCATATTGTGTTCAGTGTCTTTTAACCTGAATAGCAGTCCCTAAAGTCTGAATGTTTATAATATGTACTACCTGGAGCTCGACCCTACCGCCAACGAATTAACATAAAATGAAATATCCTTATAAATTCCACATATCTTATCGCCCAATTTGGTTGGTAATTAAATCAAAAGTTTTTATTAAACAATACACGCAAAATCTTTTCAGAACAATTTCTATCTTATTTATATAATATTTTGTTGATATGGACCAGCCACAATCATTTTAATCTGCGATGAAACACAAGACCGATAGGTTGGATACGAAGTTGGTAACAATACGCTTCCAGTTTACCAAGTATTCCGTACCGAAAGTTGGGTACCAGACAATACAAGAAAATACCCACTTTGACCTAACTAGACTATTTAAAAAAACAAAACAATATTATTAAAAACCCTTCCCAACCGCCAAATAAACCCCTAGGTGGAATAAGCTCTTTTGAGTATATTTTCAATATTTCAAATAAAATTTTGTGGCATAAGAACCCCCGAATCCTTGAATTTAGTGGCACTATTAAATAACTGGAAATCAATGTTGTAATTTTAAATTAAAGGATGTAATACTCCATAGTATGACTTAGGGCAAAATATTTAGTTGAAGTTTATTACCTTCTCAAAAATAAATCATAACTAGTTTTAATATTTAAAAAAACAAATACTCAACCTACATTAATATTCACAATTATCGAAACACAAAGTTATATAGTTAATTAACATATTAAGCAATAAAGGTCCCAAATGGCTGCCCTGAGAAACACCGGAGACTGGTATAAAACTGTTAAAACCACAATAGCCTACGTTTAAATAGTGATACTTACAAATCAGATAGAATAGAAAAACATAAGTAGATCACATACGGAGATCAAAAATGGTGCGTAGAGTTCGAAAACGTAACAAAATACACGCAATGCTCAAATTGGACACCATATTGGAAAATCGTGACCAATTTAGGAATTTTCTAATTAATATGTTTATTGATCTCTAAAACGTTGCCCGAATTTCAAGTTTGCTGTATTCCTGTACTTTAGGAGATTGCAAAGGGGCAATGTTAAAATGAACTCCCTGTATATCGCATTATAATAAAAATGAAGTTATTTATGAGAGAACGAAAAAACTATAAACACATTTCTGTAGTTGCTATGAGCAATTAGATTATGAGAGGTTTGCCTTTTTTATTGTAAATTCATTATATTTATTAATTTTATTAAAATATAAATTATATATGTCAATCAAAAGGATATTTCTTTATAAGTTTTGTGAAACTATTCAAATTTATCTATTGCCCATAAAAATAAATAGCTCGAATGATTTAGGACGGTCAGTGGTGCTATAAATTCAGATTTTTTACTCGTACTTCTGGGGCTATAATTTAGTATTAAAAACTATTTACATTGGCAAGATTTGCAGCAACGAGAATTGCAAACTTTGCTGCAGATAGTTCAAAATGAAATTTGAAACAAGATTTATAACTTCTACATTACAAATAAGTTACTTAAAATAATGCAGAAGATGAATAAGACATTTTATAGTAGGCCTTTTTCTAAAATTGTTTTTAAAATATTGGATAATTATTGAAAGACATAAAATATATAATGTTTATTCGCGGTAAACAGTTATTTACTACCTATGATATATACTTAAATGACTGACTGTTTCAAGAAAAAACGTCAACCTACAGTAAGAACGGAAATGATTGTTTCTTCCCTCTAAAGATAGGTTGCATTATTTTTCACTCTGAGCAATATAAATGAGTTAAATAAATTGTGTACTTTTCTATGAAATTAAATTCTAATTAATATTTCAAGTAATGCAATTCGAAGAAATCATTTTCCTATTGTACAGAGAAATGTGTAATCAAAAGACTCCTGAAGCGAAACAGATTCATTTTCACGAATGAATCAGAAACATCTTTACGGAAAGGCAGACAAATGAGTAATCCGAAGCCATTTATCCGGTTCCAGAAGACCAAATAGTCGCCCATGCGGCGTCCCCGGTAGCTCTATCTAATTATAGTCGACAATGATTGTTTCAGTTAGGATTATCAATTTTTTGTGCGACAAGGCGACAGCCCGTCCGAGATCCGCCTCCTGAGGTTTTCCAATCAAGACGTGAGCGGGCAAACATTGCGGTCTTGCGGGCCCTTTGTTGGAGATTCCGGTAGCTCTTGGCGGCTACTCTTCATGTTGGCCTGAACTGTTATTATTTCTCTACGATTCTAGCTCTAATGCGAGGTTATTGGTATTTCGTGACATATGTGGACTTAGTTTCATCTTGGAGTAATTTGATAGATCATCAACCTCAAAATCATTTTATATTCGAATCAACAATTTCTTCATTGATGTGCACGATGTGTGCAGCTTTCTCTATGTCTATTTCTATCTTTGTTTGCCGTCTTATTCTTATTACTTCTTTATAAACTTTAACTACCACTCTCTCAGTCAATAGTGTGGGCTAATACTAAGCCGAATAGACTATGGCTTTACATAAAACATTTTCAAGTAATGTTTAGAGCTTGATAGTGTAATTGGCACATTGCTTGATTCATAATTATAGGTGACGGGTTCGAAACCAGCAGTGGCTAAATTATTTTCAAACAATAGCATTAATATTAATAATATTAAGAATTTCCGTGTTTACACGCAATCTAAATTTAATACCAAAAAGTAGTAATACTTTGTTTTATAACACCGAAATGGTTTTATTACCTCAAAGGGTGAAACAAAATAAAAATTCATAACTTCTTTAATAAACACAATATCAAATTATTGTAAACGTTTTACATTTTACCAAACATTTTTATGTGAAACAATGTTTGATACGACCAATAAATACTTACTGAAAGGGATAATTATAAGGAAGTCGTCTATTGAATAAAATCATTACTACCTTAGTAGACAGTCATTGTAATCCTTAACAAAATCTTTTGCCTGAAACTTGTTTTGGTAACTGCAACCCTTAGCGCAAGGGTCGAATAAATTTGTTTAGTGCTTAGTTTATAGAAATAAATGGGAACTACGAAATTTACCTGCAGGAAGAGATACAGGGATTTTGCATTACTGCTTCAAGTGATTGGCAATATATATATATACTAGCTGACCCGTACGGCGTTACCCGAGGTGGTTCGTATTTTCAGTCTTTTTAACGTAATTGTATTCTTTTTAAGTGTTCAGTCAGTTAGAGGTATTTGGCTTTTATATATATAGATCTTAAATAATAAAAGCACTATTGTCATAATAATAAAATATCTGAAATTATGATTTTAGTAACTTTGACCCCCCCAAACCCCTCCTAAAATTTGGAAATTTTTCATACTCTTTCTTAGTAAGCACCTATGGCCCTAGAGGAAGCTACATACCAAATTTCATTCCAATCCTTTCGGTAGTTTTGAAGAAATCGTTTTTTAACAAATTTGATCCCCCCAAACCCCCCTAAAATTTCGAATTTTTTCAAACCCTTTCTTGGTGATCACCTATGGTCCTAGAGGAAGCTACATACCAAATTTCATTCCAATCCATTCGGTAGTTTTGAAGAAATAGTTTTTTAACAACTTAGATCCCCCCCCA
>JAGFPH010000015.1:1937186-1964125 GCA_018207615.1 Philaenus spumarius
TTAATATTGCATTACAACCCGTCCTAAGCTATGTTTAATGTATCAAGACTCAAGCTCATTGGGAAGTAAGTTAAAAATCGGTTGCAAAATTTGTACCGAACAGACAAACAAGAAAGTGAGTTAACATTGAATTGAAACTTATTTATAGGTATGAATGAATAAATGTAACCTAGAAACAAATTTTTTTATGAAATTGTAGGGCCTACTATCACTAATAGTAACAATAGACAAACACAATAATTCAAAACAAAAGTAATTTATCTGTTGTAATTTCACCTAGTACCTGGTATAGTTCTTACAATTTACTCTTTTAAACTAAACCGTTTTCTCACGTCTGAAAGGAACAAATAATTGTTATGTAAACTGAGGTGGGACGTTATGCATAATAGAATACAGACTCAAGAGCACGGCGAATTGTGACCGGTCCCTAATTAAATACGCCACGCACTTGAAACGCATTCTGTACTCACTCGAGAAGGGCCTCTTCTAATTTATTGTTGTCTCATTGGACTCTTGGATGGGTAAAAAAAAGATCAGACCCGGTGTTAATTGGGGCTTTCTTGTGTTGAAAAAAACCTTCAACGACTGTTTGACTATTACAGTGAAAGAGTTTAGTGTAGGCGTTGATATAGACGTTATAATTTAAGAGGAAGTTAGACCGAAAGTATATTGGGAAATATTAGAGAAATTCTGTTACTCTCAGCAGCGTTCATTGATAAATATATTTGTTTTATTTTAAGTTCTAATGTATTTATATACTACTACACCGTATACTACTACCCCTGGGTGCTCCAAACGCAAATCCCGTTCGAACCCTTCTTTACACGTAGATTTATAATAAAGGGGTAGGATTTAACCTCAAAACTAAGATGGCAAATAACATTAAATGCCCAAATCAAATTATTTCGTATATTTTATTACAGCAGTTATTTTACAGGTTAAAAGAAACAGCAAGGCTCAGGTTTACAGTTAAACAAAAACATAACTTTAAAGTTAAAAGTACATAATATTATAATTATTTCAAATAATTTTGAAGTCAGCTGTTAATCGAACAATTAGAGCAAACATTCGATTAATGCACCGATTACTGTGTTGTTTTTACGCCGTTTTCAAAAAGTATATAGGCCTAAAAAACGCGTGTGGTCGAATTCAGCATTGTGTCAAATTTTCAAAGCAATAGCTTGAACAAGTTAATATTTACATATTATTTATAGGCTATAGATTTAAGCAACTAGTTTTTATACGTAGGAATATACTGCAACCTAATTTCAAGATTGTTTCGAATAATATTATACCTGTAAAAACACATCTATCTATACTAATATTTTAAAGAGGTAAAGTTTGTTTGTTTGTTTGTATGTAGGGGGTAATCTCTGGCACTACTGAACCGATTGAAAAAATAGTTTTACTAATAAAAAGCTACACTATCAATGAGTAACATAGGCTATAATTCATTACGATAAAAACCTTTTATTATTTTAATATTTGTAAATTTATTCGGAAAAAATTCTTAGATTTGGCCTAAAATGACAAACCAACACATGTATTTACATGTATTACCATAGCAACCAATTGAATAAAATAACAGATAATATAATAGCTGTTTGCTCCAATATTTCCATTAACAGCTGATTTCAAAATTTGAAGCAATTATTTATGAATTTCTAGCTTTTAGGTTAGGATTTTTAAGTGTAGACCTGAGCCTTGCTGGTTCTTTTAACCATTAATATAACTGCTGTTATAAAATATAACAAATAATTTACTTTGAACATTTAACATTAATTAGCATCTTAGTTTTGAGGTAATTAAAATCCTACTACCCATATAAATTTTAAATAAAACATACCATTTTTGTTTTTATAAGGTTCCATTGGGGGTTGGCGTATGGAGCACGCAGGGGTCTACCCTAGTTATAAATAAAGGTGTAGGATCGATAATAACCCAAAAGCTAAGATGGTAAATGATGTTAAATGTTCAAATCAAATTATTTAGTATATTTTATAACAAATAAAATGTTGAAAGAATCAGCAAGGCTCAGGTCTTTACTTTAATAAAAACCTAACCTTAAAGTTATAAATACTAATAATTGCTTCATAGTTTGAAATCAGACGGAAATTTTAAAGCAAATAACTATTTTATCTGTTATTTTATTCAATTTATTGCTATGGTAATTAATGTAAATACATTCAAGAAATATGTGTTGGTTCATCAGTCTAAGTTTATCCTAAGAATTTTTTCCGAATAAATTTACAAACATATTGCAGTAAAAAATGTGTTTATCAAAATGAATTATAGCCTATGTTACTTAGGGATAGTGTAGCTTTTTATCAGTAAAACTATTTTTTCAATCAGTTCAGTAGTTCCAGAGATTACCCCCTACATACACAAATTTGACCTCTTTATAATATCAGTATAGAATAGAAGTATAGATTTGGAAATCTTTTGCAACATATGGTCAAGAAGCACTTTCCAACGACTTTGAGCATTACAAAATAACAATAGAAATAGGTTTTTTTTACTTTTACCGTTATATATATAAAGTATCGGGAACCCGATCTAGGTCGGGTAAGTTTTGATCGGATTCAGTAATTTCAATCGTTAATATTTTAAAAGATTTTGTTGAGTTAATACATTTTAGTAATACAATCACAAATTAGAAACTAAATACAGACGTAAAATAACTGCTTCTAAAACTTATACTTTATTAAGTTGTAAAATGTTATAGGCCTAACCTCAAAACTCACGATACGCGATTTACACTCATTTACGGTCAACTACTAACAAATTACACTTAAAATAAAATAAAATAAATTATTAAAACACAAATATAACATACTGCGTACTTTACATAATTATTCTAATGTTATAATACTTTAAATTGAGTATTTGTGTCACTATTTAGCATGGACAAGACTTGAGGGGCATGCAGTAGACAATTGATGCATGAATAGTTCACCTAAGTCACTAACAATATCATTGCACGGCAAATGATTAATATGTAATGAGTTTTCTCAACTCCTACTCCTTGCTATTGCTTGTGAACCAAGTATTTCGTTTTAAATTTTACAAGTATTTTTATAGCTATTAAAAGTTTGCAACCACCAATTTTCACTTTTATTTTGGTCTTTTGAAATGAAATTTTTGTTCTTGCATGATAAATTGCTTCCCTGGATTTGTAAAATGTAGTTTGAGTTAACTATAAAAAAGTTAATTTCCTAAAGAATATAGAACCAACGTCCTCAACATCCTACAACATCAAAGAATAAAAACGAATTACTAATAATAATGATTTAACTTTAAATTTGCATTATAAGGAAAACTATATAAACATTAAATAACAAACGCATGGCTCGGCTTTGAATCAACGGTGTATTGCTGGAATCTATTACAACTTCAGTCTTCATCATCACTTCAATCCAGTTGAGATTCTCATAGACATCTTCGTATATAATAAGACCAGAACCGATGCCACACCTTGTATCCGCCAAACCTCTTGACAGTACTCCATACAGTTTTCCATCGCAGAACAAAGGACCTCCGGAATCTCCCAAACACGGACGTATTTCAGAAAGCTCAGCGCACAATACAGGTATCCTCATCAGTTTAAATAGAAACTGATGACGGCAGTATTTAAAATGTCCCAAATTAGTATCAATTTTTGTTATCGATAGTTTTTTAATTGTATCATTTGAGTTTTTCTCTCCGTACCCGGCAATTGTGCACGTTCCATCTTCCAGTTGTTGAAACTTTGTCTGCGGTAACTCAACAACGATCCGATCGTCCTTTAACAAATTTTGGTTGAACTTTATAACCGCCAGATCGTATTTGAGTTTGAACTCGTACTCCGGGTGAACGAATACTTGATACCTTGGTGCTTTTATGTACCTTATCTTACCTTCCGTCTCATACCCTAGTTGAATTGGGTCAAAATCTACCGGCATATTGTTACCGACTAGGTCGAAAACACAGTGAGCTGCGGCCAACACGAGATCTTCCCTGATGATACTTCAAGTGCAGGATTTCTTCTCGTATAGGCCCTTTTCAGCCATAGGCCGAAACGTCAGAAGAAAAACTATGAAATTTAAACGGTCCGTGGCGTTTAGAGGAACGCCACCGTACATTATAATTTTAAAATGTAAACTAACTAATTAAATTTGGAAACCATGGTAACGGGAAAGCATTCTATTGTTGTTTAACGTTTAACAATAGAAATACAATAATTCCTACGTGAGTAATTGCTACTATGGAGCCAGTAAATCTATACAATGTTTTCTCCACTACTTATGCAACTACTATGTGTGCCCTAGCTAAAATATTTTTACATGACCTTTTGGATGTGGGCTCAAGACTTGCGGAAATAAAAGTATCGTACGGTAATAACGTTTATTAAACAAACTCCAACTTTAAGTTGTGCATATAGTAAAAGTTGACTGTTTAATTGTCTGGGTTATTTATCCATTGATTTCACCGGTGGCGCAACATTTTCCTTTACTCTAGTATAAGAGCTCTCATTTAATTGTATATATCCTTGTTCTTTTATATGACCTCATAATATGCGTAGTCTAATAACAAACTCACCCTATAGGCCAGTCGGTAGAGGTCATTTTAGCCCAAAAGTTCCAGTAATTTACAATACGGCTGATATTTTTTTTATAAGTACATTAAAGTATGTAGATTAACATTTAAAAAAAGTTTACTAGTCTATCGATTTCCCAAAGTCGAAAAAAAATCGATTATAATTTTTTTTCGATTATCCGTAATATTTCGAGCAGGAATGAAGATAGAGAAAAATAAAAAATACAACCGTGTAGGGGAGGTATTTTCCAACAAAAAAAGTCATATGCATTTATTTCGTCCGAGCAATGGTTTGTCTGGAAAAAATTCGATAATGCAGGTTTGTATTTTGCAGCAGGGGAAATCACTAAAAGGGGACATCTTATTCATATATGAAGAGTTGGCTCATTCTAAATTGGCCGAATTTTAATATATCGAGTTGAAACTTGACATGAGAGTTAAAATTCATATTTTAAACATTTATGCTAAGTCTCAGCTTGTTATCTTGAAAATTACCCGATCTAGGAGTCGATTTCGATTATCGATTTTAGGAGTACCGGACCCACGAACTAATTTCAATCTATTCCAGTTTCGTCAATTTTTGGAATATCATCATCAAATTTGTTTTACAAGTTGAGTACACCAGTATAAATATTCTTAGTAAGTATGAACGATTTTTGTCATGCTTTTTTTAAAAACGAGGTGCTTGAAAATAGTCTTCTGTTTTACCTATCTCGTTTTAACTATAATACATTTGGATTCAACGACTCCATATTCGACAGTTTTGAACATATCGATTTAAAAATTGGTACATAAGTTAAAAACACAATTGTTTTTTGCTATACTTATTTTAAAAACTATATTTAAAAAATTGACTAATCTGCAGCCGATTAACTCAAGCGTTTTGATGAAAAATCTAAAAAGGTCTAAAATTATACTTTTTTAAGTTACTTGTGCTTTGAAAAGTAAATAATAAAAAAGGTTTATACTACTTGATCTTGTTTGAATCTATATATTTAACTTGTAAAAAAACTTTCAGGTTGATATTTTAAAATTTTTCTAAACTGGAGCTGTTTAAAATGAATTGGTGGGTCCGGTACTCCTAAAATCGAGAAACCCATTCATAAGTCAAGTGGCTCTAGATCGGGTAATTTTCAATATAACAAGCTGAGACTCAGCATAAATGTTTAAAATATATATTTTAACTCCTATGTCAAGTTTCAATTCGGCCAATTTAGAATGAACCAACTCTTCATATATGAATAAGATGTCCCCTTTTAGTGATTTCCCCTACTGAAAAATACATACCTGCATTATCGAATTTGTTCCAGACAAACCATTGCTCGGACGAAATAAATGCATATGACCTTTTTTGTTAAAAAATACCTCTCCTACACGGTGGTATTTTTTATTTTACTCTATCTTCACCCCAGCTCGAAATATTAAGGATAATCGAAAAAAAATGATAATCGATTTTTTTTCGACTTTGGGAAATCGATAGACTGGTAAACTTTTTTTTATGTTAATCTACATACTTTAAGGTACTTATAAAAAAAAAAAATCAGCCGTATTGCAAATTACTGGTAGTTTTAACCTATACCGACTGGGCTACTAGTAAGTTATAAAATCAGAATATACCATAGTAGCCTATTTTAGTCAAATATCGTAATTTTTCATTAAATTATACAACTTTATATAAAAATATAGATTTATTCTTATAAATTTGTTTAAAATTATATTCTTGTTTAATACTTGCTAATGTAATAGAATATCTATACTTAGTTATTTCATAAAAAAACTGATGATTACTAACAGCATTATAAATGTGTAAATACAACTTATCAATAACAATTTACTTATTATTTACTAAGACAATATCACGGAACGCGGTAGCGTTCCATGCGTCCAGGTATGGTATACTACCGCACTACATTATGTGTGAAATGGGCGAGCTCGATTTTCCTTTTCTCTTATTAGCCAATTTCCGTAGGAAAAATGAGCTATTGCAGTGGCCCTTATGGTAAGACCCAAGGTCGGGGGTAGCAAATGAGCACTGATCATGGTCCCCAGAACACGTTCTGGTATGTAATTAAAAATCATATATATAAATATATATGTATATATTTATGTATGTAAGATTGCGCACTCTAACGGACGAATTTTACTTCCAATTTGGTCCAAATTTGGTACTCACGTTGGTTGTCTAAGTCACTTGGACGAGTTGGTTATCCAAAAAATTGACCGGAAGTAGACCAAATTTTTGACCAAAAGTAAAAATTTTTTGAGATTTTTCGTACTAGAATTAAATTTGTTTGAAGTTTTCTTTAAAAAAATATACATACGAAATAATTCTGCACATTTTTTTTACGCGACTTTATAGCCCATCTGGTTCCCCCAAAAACAATCAAAACGTAAAATACCGTAAAAGTACCAGAATTAAATCCACGGCTTTTACCGTGGTGACCGATGGCAATATATTTTTGGTACATGCTGATGGCAGCACCTTCGTGAGTAGATCAATTTCCCATATAGTTGTTTGAAACCCAAAAACATATATAAATTTAATTTTGGAAATTCGCTCCTCAACTCACGTCAGCGGTTCAGCTGCGTGGTCGAATTTTTTTAAGAGCCACTGTTCTAATGAATTCAAAACTCTTTTAATAGGATATTTGAGGCCTAATTGTGTGATTTCGAATGAAAAATCTATTCAGAATGTTAATAATGATATTGAAGGGCTGTGTCACTTATTTTACTCGTTACAACGATCTTTTTTTCTTTGCGACCAAGAATTTCTTCTCCCGAGATTTCCTTCTAACCTTAGTGCGCATACTTCGCATGGTATCACGGAACGCGGTAGCGTTCCATGCGTCAAGCTATGGCACACTACCGCAATAAGAAATTATTTTGCCTTTGGGTTGAAACAACCCCGATTACTTTACTAGTGAAGTGTTCTGATAACATTTTAAATATATTAAAGTTTGATTAAATAAGTTAATATGATGTCTGGTTGTGTTATGAAGTGATTGTTTCTGTGTAAATTTAGCAATAATTTGGAGGTTTCCTTTTAGTCATATTATGACGCATGACAAACCTACTTATAACAATAACAAACCTACTTATAACAATAACAAACCTACTTATAACAATAACAAACTTACTTATCATAGCAGTTTGTTGTTTACATAGGATCTAATTATACATATTTTGGTTATTGATGAATTTAATGCACGAACGGATTACTATTGACATATTTTTAGATTACTTTCTAGGTTTCTTTAATATTTACATTTCTAATATAAAATACATCAGATTACTTGGTCGTATAGGTTGACATACATTGGCTTGGTAATGGATATAGGTAAAGTATTTGACTTGTGATTAGTAGGCTAGGCCTATATGAATTTAGTGTTTAAATGGAATTCGGAATGTCATATCCTGTTTTGTGATATAGGTCTATGTATTTTATTAAGGCCTGTATTACACTATCAAATTTCTTTGATGAAATATTTGATAGTGTAATATGCAATCTTTTATCAAAGTTGGCACACGTCAAATTTATTTGTCAAAGGTTCTCTAGGTTTATTTGTGTCATTTTAGGTTTGAAACAAAATTTAAAACTATAAATTCTAGATAGTATTTAAATAATAAATTGATATAAATAAGGAAACTATGACTTATTTTATTTACAATGAACCTGCCAAAAAAGTAACTGACATCCTCCGCCAAGCGTTTCAACTATTTTGAAATTATGGATATATTCAAGTGAAAGTACTGAGTCGAAGGAGTTGTACAGAATCTTGAGTGAAGAGCATCGATCGATTTTGGTGTTTTTGAGAGAAAGAAATTTTTAATGTGATCAATATTTGTTCAGTTATAGATTCATAGCTTTACATAATAGTTGATTTCGCGCTTCCTTTTTTTAAATTTGTTCAGTGATTAACTGTAGGTTTACAGTGTATTATTTCTCTCTTATTTTTATTATTATTATATTTTTAATGTTTAATCAAATCTTTTATATTCTTAAAGCATAGCTTTACAAATTTGTTTATTTAATTTTTATAGCTTGATTCGCTGTTTTTTGCTTTTGTTAAAAGTTTTTTTTTTTTAAGGATAAGTCTGTTAAATTAGATTAGGGAGAATCTATTATAAATCTTCTAAACTTGTATGTACTGTATTTCTTTAGGAAAGATAAGCATTACATTTTGTGCTATGAATATTTATAATTTAATATTTATTAATTAATTTTAGTACGAATATTAAAATGTAAACTAATCTACCAATATTAAAATGAAACCTAATTTCCAATATTAAAAAGAAACTTAATTTCCAATATTAAAAAGAAACTTAAATTCCAATCTTAAAAATTATAGTTTAACAAAAATATTTTTTTGATGTTCGATATTTTGATGTTAAAGTTGATCAACAATATTTAAATTTAAAGTTAATCTCCGATGTTTACATTTAAAGTTAATCGCCATTGTTAAGACATAAAGTTAAAATAGATAAATGTAAAGTTCATCTTGGTTGTAAAGATTATATCGCATATTTAAATGTATAGTTGATGAACAATATTTAAATTCAAATTTAATCTGCGATATTTAGACGTAAAGTTAAACGCCAGAAGATAAAAATTGTACAAAGTGAATCATAGATGTTAAGTTAACCTTGCATATTTAAATGTAAATTTCTTTACCAATCTAAAAGAATTAAATCTGAAAAAGTATACGTTAAACGCATATATTTAAATATAACTATTATCACCAATATTAAAATGTAATGTTTATCACCAATATTAAATTTAAAGTAAGTTTCTTTTAATAACATGTGACATAATTATTTAACAATATAAAAATGTAAAGATATCCAAAAATGTTTACAAAATATTTAATCATCTTCATTAAATTGTAAAATTAGTTGCAAATATTATAACATTTCAAGTTAGTCAACAAACTACGTAGAACTATAGACCAATATTAAAATATTGAATTACTAATATTCTAATATAAAATGTATAATAAAAACACAAATAGGGTATAAACTCAGTTAACAATTTATTTGGTAAATTTTCGTCAAAAACACCCTAGACAGATATAATTCCGAACAGTTTAGAAATCACGTTTGATAAACAAAAACTAATATTCCTCAACAAAAATTGTTCGTTCACGCAGCCGTAACCCGAGTATCCAGTGGAAAAACATTCGCAATTATTTCGTACTCGCGGAATCCACTTTGCTTTCAGAAGTAAACCACAATTTATCGTCCATAAATGAAGGCTGAACAAAATTAAACTGTAAGCAATAAAACCGGCCGAGTATCTGGAACACTTTTGTTTTAGTATAATTTGTAAACCGTCAGCCTGAACGCGTCAAGACGGCGCATAATGACCGACGTTTCACCGACAACGATCAATTTAATTGCCTACCGTTCTGGTCCGACACTGCGAATACTAGAAACGTTCTATTTTCGCTAATTATGTACGGGCAAAAGAGAAAACTTCGTAGACTAGATATTTATGTTTTATTTTGTCTCTGGGCTAGTTCAGCCCCGGAGATGTTTGTTTAATCGCCGTTCTGATTGCTGTAGTTAATTGTTGTACACAGAGCTTATTGCCGGAGTAAATTGCTCGGCCAATGTAAACTGTTTAGGTAAATTAAGAACATGGCTACTGTCTGAAGGGTTCTTCAGTGTGGTCTAGGTTATGTAGGCTACTAACGTCGTTAGTTGATGTACTTACCAGGAGAAATGAGTTATTGAAATTGTCTTCTTGACAGGAAATTGACAGGGTTTATAATCTCTTACCATCTACAGTTTTACAATATTATGGCTTAAAGTATAACTTTTTTATGTTTGAAAGGTACTTTTTCAAATATAAACTTTTTTTTAGGTAAAAACATAGTTTACATTGTTTTATAATTTAAACTAAATTTGGGCGATATTTTAAAGCTTTTTTTTAATTTCGGTACAAAATAAAATAAGATTTGACTGGGAAATAATGTTTTCTGCATTAAAGAAAATCGAATAAGTGTAGATCGTGCACCTAAGGTTCTTACCGTCAAAAAATGTCGACCCAAAAGATAAATAATTAATTGCAACGCATTCCCAACACGTCATTTCCATGGCTTCAGTAATTTTTCAGTTCGCGGTAATGTCCATTGAAAGGAGGTGCATCTACTGGCAGATTTTTGGAAACCATTATTTGTTGCAGCATTTCTTCGGGAATGCTTAGGAGAAATCCACATTCGAAAAAAACATTCGTCCACCTATTGTAAATTAAATTCTCTACAACTTTCATCGTTGACATCCCCCCCCCCCCCCCCCGAAGCGATCTAATGGGTAAAAAATGCAAAAGAACCTTTGCTATTTTAGTTTTAAGGTATTTCCTTTGTATCTTTAGAAACATGTAATTTATTCGTAAGTTTGCAAATTTCGTTAATTAACCGTATCTGAAATTTTATACACTAATAATCAACCAGGATTTGTTATTGCCAGTGGGCAAAGAGGCAGGTACAGCTAGTTTAATATATAACTACACTATAGAAAAATCCTAAACATCATAAAACCTATAATTAATTATCGTTTTCTACATATTTATAATAGAAGCTGTGAAGAAAATAAATACAATAAAGCAAAGCCCTAACCATAGATTAACTCTCGCAAAAGGTAATAGTTCGTAAATCTGCAGGCCTATAGTTTACATAAAATTGTAACAATACATTCTTCACAAAGTAGCGGTTGGAAAGTCTATGTTACGCTCTCTATTGTTTTCGTGTTTAGGCTTCGGTTTATGATAGTTTAATAGCGTATTGTCGATATAGGTAAATGTTTTAAGGTTTATGGTTTATTACGATTATTTTTTTTTATTGTATAAATATACACGTTAAAACTTAAAGCATATTTGTGTACTACTTTTCCTTATAGTGCATTTTGTTATCGTTTATTGGCACAAATGAAGTAGAACTTTTCGTTTGTAAGGGTTGGCAACTGCCATGATAGAGGAAGTAGTGTTCTAAAATTTAGTTCAAGGGAAATATTGCTGTACACTGTCTGAATGGGAAAACAATGTCAAAATTGTTCACACAGGGCGAATTTTTAAGTACTTTTTTCTTTTTTTAAGTATATGAGACTTATACCAATATTTTTGAAAAATATTAGTGTCAGTACTTACAGAATTAGTTTTTGCACAAAAATTTTGGCAATATCTTGGAAACTACAAATGAAAAAGTTATAAACAATTTGTTTGTTGAACTCCTAAATAAAGTATTTTCAAACGATACCTCACCTATCTCGACGATAGCATAAAATACAAAAAACCCACTTTGGCCAACAATGTGATACACGTTTTCCACTCTCGAAAAACAATTCAGTGACAGACGACGAACTAAATATTTAATTATGGACTACAAGTAATATAACATTACTTACTCTATGGTATTCGGTTATAACAAGTCGTTTATCATTTCGTCCACAACGGAGCGACACTGCCGCGACTTGTGTGATTTCATTGTGATTGATGATTCAGGGTGGGAATTAGATTAGAACAAATCAAAGCGTTTAGCGTCGTGTTTCAGGACTTGTAGGCTGTCTTCGGTAAGATTTATGGGTTTAATATTTGTAGGAAGTTTTCTGTACGGAGCGTGGGTAGAAATAGACTTATTTTAAAGCAATACTGGAAGAACTTTAGTTGTGAGAATTCCTTTAATTTTTTCCAGTTGGAAGAATGAAAACAGTTGAGTAGCGCATTTAGGCCGACGTTTTTGTTGTAGGTTCAAATTGTAACAAACTTAGGGCGATAACCACTTCACCCTCTGCTCCCTTTAATTTAATATTTAAAAATTAATGATTCTTTATTTGTCTCTTTGTCGTCTATATACTCAAAAACCTTTCGACCGATTTCACTAATAATTTCACAGTTTATGCAAGAGTATTTAGAGATTACAGTTACTACAATCTAAGGGTTTACATTGGGGTTGCTATTGCTATACAACAAATATAAATTTAACTAACTTAATACAAGTTATAAAGCTAAAATTGCGTAATATTAAGTGAAATAAAAAATCATTTTCAATTCGAGCACACAAAATTAATGAAATGGAATAACTACCCTTAAATTAATTAATAATTCAAATGGAATAGATACCCATATAAAATAAATTGCACTAACAATGTCACTTCCCTGATCATAAAAATCTTATTTTAACCACAAGGCACTTCAAAATTATTTTGTCAATGCGCTCACTAAATTGTTTTCATTGATTGAATCTAAAAATATATTTATAGACTGAACCTACTCTCTCTACATAAAGAAAGAAAAGTCTGTGAGTATGCTCGTTCAAATTTGTATGTGTGTTCACTATATACACGCTCAGACCACTTGACGAATCGGTACCAAAATTTAGTGATTAATTAGCACATGAGGTAAATATTTCGATTACGTACATTCAAGGGGTTAAAATGGGATAACGCACGTAAAACAGTATAATTTTCATTCATAAGGGTAGAGAGTTGATATTTAGCTTAACTGTTTCTTAGCCTATGTGACTCATACAAAAATTAGATACCTCGCATTTGTATTATTTGCTCGTAAGTGTTGCAACCTTTACAACAATAAATATTAATAATTTCACGTTGCTAGAAGCTATAGAGTGAGCGAAGTCGCGGGTATCAGCTGTATATCACAATAAAATGTGATAATATTGTGTATACATACATCCTTTAACAAAAAACAAAAAAAGGTGGTATTCTTACAGTTATAAAATTCATTAAATATGAGAAAAATTAGTTTTATTTTAAAGAGCAATTAGCGTATTTAAAACATTTTTCTATAGTTCAAAGGATAGAGTGTCCGATTTAAACATTCAGTTTCTATGTAATTATTGTGTCTAAAACTAATTTTAGACGGCGCCCTACTCTGAGAGAGGAAATAAATATGTAGTAAAACACCTTGTTTCCTTAGTTATAATTTAGTTGTAGCTCTTAGGTCACTGAAGATGACGACTTTGTCGTTGAAACGCGTTTGACAATTAAACGCATTTTTGTGCTAATTGTGTTCTGTATTTTCATTTTATTTTAGAGTTAAGCTCGATTATATTTATATTTATTGTAATCGACAAAATATTACGGCATTTGTACATTATATTTTTGTACTAATTTAAACATTTTAAATATTAATAGTACAATTTATTCCTAAGTGAAGTACCAAATATCGTGGATATTTAATAACATTTTATTATTTGTAAAACATAAATCTACAATATTAGGCTACTTTTGGTTGGATATTTTAGTTATTATTTAACTTGTAGCAAAATAAAAGAATTACCGTTAAATAAGACTATTAGTTTTCGCGACTTTTTTTTGTAATATTAATGATTAGAGTATATATATACAAGTTAAAACAATGTTCGTTATGTTTTCATTTGTTAACCATATGGGTATTATTTGTTATAGTATTTATGTATAAACACGATTAGTAAACATTACAAAATTAACAAAATGCAAACAGTGCGGAACTTGAAGGTCATGTGTTCAGTTCTATCTGGAGAATAAAATCTGAAAATGATTAACCAGATCCAGTGTTTTCTTAGGCTGTACACAATGTTTATTTACCCCTACTGCTCGAAACGGCACAAAACAAAACAGAATAAATAAATTACATAGTAAAAGTAATACTATTCCACATCCATCAAGATGGTATTTTAACAGCACTTTTAGCAGTATTAGTGTTCCAAAGAATTCCACTAACCAACGTATCACCAACTAACCGTTTCTAGTCTAACAATAAAAACATTTCAATTTACATTTAAACTTAATACAAACTAATCTAAAATGTAAGCAACCCTATTCAAAAAATTTGCTATAAATCTTTCACTCCGTTGAAGTAAAGGCGTTAAGCTATGTACAAAAAGTAGCTGACAATCGGAAATTAGAGCTGCCGTAGTTAATGGGATCCGTGACGAATGCGATCTAAAGGGTTGGAAAGGGGCTAAACGTTCACACGACAGTTTGCGAGTGTTAATCTGAATGTCTGGCATTAGCCAAATACTCATAAGGGATTGAATCAATATGTTTGCGGTAGTTATTTACATAATATAGTATTGGTGTAGAAGGTCCGTAATCGGAATGCTTGCATTCATTCAAAGTACATTAGGAAGATATTCAAAATATTTAATGAATTTTGTTTACCGTTTTAAAGTATAATGCCAAAAACAGTTGTAGATTATTCCGTGACTCGAACTATCATATGCCCGGCCGTAAAAAATATTTTCACTAAAGGTAAGACAATTTACATTAATATTCGACACTTATGAAATAAAAATACATTTTAATCATATGTGGGCCTGTTAGGAATCTAATAACAAACTATTGTGATTAATTTGAAAGATATCCAAATTCCTATATTTATATTTTTGTATGTTATGGCCTACATATAAAAAATGTTAAAGATGTTTAAAATCGAGCTTGGCAGCGGGAATAACCGACATTTCATGACTGTTTGCGAATACCAATAATCTAATTTCTTATGTAATGTTGTAATATTACTTTCATTTTAGGCGTCACTAATAATATCAGAATAATGTACCTACTATTAAATTTGAGTTTAATTAATATTTAGTTCCTATCTTTTACTTTACTTGTATGTATAATTTACTCTTTAACGCTGTTGTGTTTTCACATCAGCATCAATATCTAACTTTTGTTATTGAAGAACTACCATAAAAAGTATTGATATGAAAATTATCTTAACATCACTGCGAGTATATTCGTAATCCATTATGACATAGGCCTACTACTAGAAAAAACATTGTGTATTTCCAAAAACTAAAACTAAACTGAAGTTCGTTAAAGTTAGTACTTTGTTGATGTTAACTATCCATTCTGTTGATTAATGTTGGCAATTCAATAACTACTTTTACATTTTTATTTCTTTTTCGATGTTTTAATACTTTAAAACTTAAAATTTATATACAGTGCATTGTTAGGAGGTCTAGTAAATATAGATGTTCAAGAAAATTACTAAATTTGTTATTCATTTTAGTGCAAAAAAGGAGCATATCTGTTTTAACCGCTTTACATCAAGTGGGTTTTTATATGTTTTTAACCTACTGTACGAAAACGAATTAAGTGAGATTGTTCCACGATTTGGTGATCCCTTTACAAAGTACCTAGTTTACAAATTTACTCATGATTTCCTGAATGTTTAATAAATGTTCTCCGTAGTATTTAGTTAAATAAATTGTTTATACAGATTGTGTCTCCCGGAGAAACTTTCAGGACATGTTCTACTAGTGAAAATAAAGAAAAAAGTTCCTATAAATACAGGTTCTGAAATGCTTTGTTTTCCAGATATCCGCCATTTTTTTTACAAAATAATTCGGTTGACTGATTAAGTTTGAACTTAGCATGAAGTTTAATCAATCAATTTTTTATCTTAAGAAAAATAAACCATTATATCTAATCATGCGTTTCAAAATGGCGGTTGTTTGAAAATATCAAACCTAAATTACTCAAAAACCGTACATTTTAACAATAAATGTAAAGACATCTTTTTTGTAGCACTTTTGATTTCTTATCGGATGATGTAACTGTCAAAACAATCGGATGAAGGATAATAGTTAAATTACGTGTAATAATTGGTTTGTTCAACACGGGATCCTATACCAACACAGTAAACACAACAATATTGTATGTACATACGCTGTTATTATCTTTAACTTAGGTGTTTCATCCAATTGTTTTAACACTTACACCATCCGATAAGAAATCAAAAGGGCTACAAAAATGTGTCTTAAAATGTGGGGTTTATACTTTTATATGTAGACACTAATTACATTATTTTTAACATAGCCATCGGACCACATGTTTATATGTAATGAGATTCTTACCTATTGTAAACTGTCTCGAAGTTTATTACTTACTTGGTAAAGGCTTCTGCTGTTTCAAAAACTCTATGGTTTCATCCCTATAACCTTAGTTGGAAATTTTGTGGGTTGCTAAAATGTTTTAAATGTAGACTGTGTAAACCACTATCGTGTAACCCCTTATTTTAAAGGTATTGATTAACGAAAACCAACAAATTAAACTAGAGGTCTCTATCTTAACTCTACTGAAAATGGTGGTCGTTTTTTTTATCAATACTTTTAAAATGAGGTGTCACACGACAGGGATCCATATTAAAAAAAATTTGAGAACCTCGAAAAATGTCAGTTTCGAATATGAGGGCAAAGTTGCCCCACATATAAAAAGTATTATTTTATGCCTTATAAACGTTTTTTTAATTTGATTTTTCTCTACCCACTCACTAAACATTTACAGGGGTTTCTCCGGAATTTTCAGTAGGCCTATACCTCTGTATACAGAGTTTCTCAAAGTCCTGGACAACACGGAACTTCAACTAAATACGTACTGACTTCGTAAACCCCCTTAAAAAAAACACATTTATTTCTATTCTACAATGATACATTCAATTCACATTCGTGGCTTAGAACGAAGGCACATAATCAGTATTTATAATGCAATCATTTTAAATACTTTTATTGTTTACTCTGTCCGTTAAATGTTATAACCTTCAATAAACTGTCTATATGATTTTGAACAACACGAACTAATCACACACTTACGCAATCCTTTATTCTACTGATATATAAACTGATTGTAATATGAGTACATTTCAACAATTTTAGACTCTACATAATCATTGTGTGCTTTAGTATTAAAAACAAGACACATTGTTGATTGCAAGAATCAAATATATTTGATAACATTAAAAATTACATAAGTCTACATGTAATAATCATTAAGGTCTTAATTTGTAAGATGTAAACAAAGTATTGTTACTACTATTCAAGTGAGATTATTTCATGCAGGAATACTCGTATTAGAGTTAGAAATAAATAAGTCAGAAAAATATGGAAATATGATTATATCAAAATAAAAGTACTTTAACAATTAAAAATTAATTTAACACGTTCACTGCTACGCAAATTTCGTATTTCCTATGCTAGGAGCTGACCTTTTATTTTTTATATTTATAGCCTAAATGAGTAGAAATTACTTTATTTTTTATTTTTGAACCTTTCTACGTAATAATCATTAATATTTTAAAGCGGATGCACATGTGAGTCCACAGCACATAGGCTTAAAATTGGCGTGCGAAGCACGCAATGCATTGTGTATTGAAAATACTCCCAATACGAGGGTTGGCTTGCGAAGCACTGTGAGTCGGCCGCTTCTCATAGTGTTCAGTGTCAAGCTCACATGTGCGTCCTTAGCAGTGAAGGTGTTAAAAGATATGGTAGGCAATACTTTTACAAAATATTAAGCGACGAGAAAGTTCAACATGTATCAATTCGAGGGATGAAGCTTTGTGTATTCGATATTCTCAATTTGATGGCTGTTTCAACATTCTTAAGACGATTTCTTTTTACGTGTTGAAAATGCCTACTCCACACATAAGTAGTCCAAATAGTGGTTAATGTTTTAGTGCATTGTTTTTTAAAACTTTAAATTCAGACTTTAAATTAGGCTGAAGGACTTTTATTAGGTTTTTTTAATTATAAGTAAAGTGTGTCTATTTAAGCCATTTAAGGCGGATCTTTTAAAAAATATTTTGAAATTTTTAGGCTAGACCACATTATGAGAAACTTTATGATGCACCATTATAATTAATTAATTTATGAAAGAGTAATTTTTATAGAATATTAAATGTTGTCGTGTAACTTAAAAATTTTACAGTTAAATATTAGAAGCATTATGAAAAATTTTGATAATTTTGTGACCTGGTTGTCAACCTGTGATTCTCTGCCCCATGTTATTGTTCTATCTGAAATATGGATCGAACAGCATGAGGTTAGTCTGTATAAATTGCAAAGTTTTGTTTCATATTCAAATTGTAATCACGACTATAGAGCTGGTGGAATTTTGGTATATGTTAATAATAATATTCACTGTGAAACATATTACGTGCGTTTTGTGACTGCAGACGTACTGCAGATGGGGTTAACGTGGCAGAATAAAAAAATTAATTTATTATCATTATATAGATTACATAGTGGTTCTTTGGATATATTTTTGGAGGAATTAAAAACTTTTTTTATTCAGCTAGATCGTAAATGATACCAAATTCTAATAGGAGATATTAATATAGATTTATTAACTATCAATAACCAAACTAATAATTACAAAACACTTTTGGCAAATTACGGCTTTGAAATATTAATTCAAGAATAGCAAATAATTCAGCCACTTGTATTGATATGTGTGCGTTAGAATAAATGAGAGGTTTAAAATAAATATTATATCCGAGATTCTAGATATTGACATTACAGACCACTGTGCAATTAGTTTAGACCTATCGTTATCAGAAGATTGTAAATTGCAACATCATGTTAAGTCTGTTCAGAATATTGACTATGATAAGATGAACAAATATCTTGCCTTGGTCGACTGGACAAATGTATATAATTGTAGGAATGTGAATTCTGCTTTCGATAATTTTTTAGAAATTTTTAAAAACAATATAAATTTATGCGTATGTTACAAATTACCGACTGTATATAAAAAAAAAAATAAAGCCATGGATTACGGACTACTTATGTTTCAAAATTGATAAAAGAAACCAGCTTTATAGACGAATAAAAAAACATCCCAATGATCCACATTTAAAGGAAATTTTTAGAAAGTGTAAAATGGAGATTCAGGATGACATAAAGGAGGCTAAATCTCTTTATTATAATGATATGTTAAAGAAATGTGAAGGAAATTCAAGGTTGCAATGGAAGATTCTAAATGAGATCACGGGTCAAATTAACGAGTCTTCAAAAGGTATACATTTGCAAAAGGAAAATGGAATTGTTATTATAGATCCATTAATAATAGCTAATGAGTTTAACTCTTATTTTTTAAATTCTGTAAATGTTATTAGGACACAATTTCTAACAAATTTTTCTACAAATTCAATATACGATAATCATTTTAGGGATCACGAAACAAATAATTCAATATTTTTAACAGCAGTAAGACCTGACGAAATTGAAAAAGTAATCCGTGGGCTAAAGAAAGGCTAATCTCCAGGAATTGATGGTATAAGTGCAGCTTTGCTCAAGGTTATCAGCACTCATATAACGGATGTCGTATCATTTTTAATAACCTATCTTTTAAGACTGGCGTTTTTCCTGATAGACTAAAAGAGGCCATAGTTGTCCCAATTTTCAAAAAGGGAGACAGAAAGGTTGTTGCAAACTATAGACCTATTTCTTTGCTATCTGTATTCTCAAAGATTTTTGAGAAAGTCGTGAAGTCCAGAATTATGAATTTTTTCGAGAAAGAGAAATTTCTTAGCAATAATCAGTTTGGGTTTAGAGAGGGTATTGGTACTGAAGATGCGCTCTTAAAATTTAGTTCTTCTATTTATGATGGCTTAAATAAAAGTAAATGTGTGAGTGGGATCTTTCTGGTTATAAAAAAGCCTTCGTCATGGTTGATCATGAATTGTTACTTACCAAACTAAATAAATGTGGAATTAGGGGAAATGTTAATAATTGGTTTAGAAGCTATCTAACTGATAGGGTACAAGTAGTTAGGATCGGGGAACATATGAGCCAATCTATCAAAGTCAAATACGGTGTCCCGCAGGGATCAGTATTGGGACCACTTTTATTTCTGGTGTATATTAATAGTTTATGTAATTCAAGTCTTCGCGGTAAAATAAATTCCTTTGCGGATGATACAGCCATATGTTATGTGGCGGAATCCTGGGAAGATCTGCGACATGATATGGCATATGATTTGAATGCATTACAAGTTTGCACACACTATATGGTGCTAAATACGGACAAAACAAAGATTATACTCTTCCATTTAAAAAACGAAGTAATCAGTTATACCCCCTTGATTTATAAATGTTTACAATGTGTTTATAACAATACTACCTGCTTACAGCAATGTAATTCTATTGAACAGGTACAAAGTATAAAGTATCTGGGCTTGACTGTGGATTTTAGAGTTTCTTGGAAACCTCATGTAAGAGAACTACAAACACAATTAAACCAGATAATGAGCGTGTTTTACTTTTTGAAAAACTTAGCTCCTAGTTATGTTTTAAAAACTGTATATTTCTCGTTAATACATAGTAGACTAACTTATGGTTTGGCATGTTGGGGAGGTACTTACATTTCGAATCTTAAACAGATTTTGAGTATTCAAAAACGATGTGTTTGGCTTATTTGTCATAAATCTAAAAGGGTTCCGTCAATGCCTCTTTTCAGATATTTAAAAATACTTCCACTGCAGCATCTTTACGTGTACAAAGTCCTAAAGATATTTTACAAACGGAGTGGAAATATGGAACTAGTACTTAACCCAGATAAAATGAGACTTAGGCGTGGTGCGCAACATCCTGTACCAAAGCCCAATAAGACTTGTTTTATAAAATTTTATTTATTTGTTGCCCCTAAACTTTTTAATAATATGCCAGAATATATTCAAAAATGTAAAAATTGTAAAACCTTTCTAAAGCTTTTGAGGCGATGGCTATACGATTTAGATGATATAAATAGCATTTCTTAAATTTTAATTTAAAAAACTTAATGAACATGTGAATGCTATTTTAGGACTGTTGTGTGTGAATGTATGTGTGGCTGTGTTTATTTTTGTTCGTGTATATTGCGTTGAATTTTTTAGTATAATATAATATGTTAAAGTATTTTTAGTATTACTTCTGTGTATTTTCTTAGTAACCTTTGTTTTCAATTTAGACTCCACACTTTGTGCTAATTTTTGTTTTTGTATTCTTATTTTGTTAAAGTATGTTATAAGTTTTCACCGCCCTTTGTTTTTTATTCGAAGTCTGATAAATATCATTTAAGTTCTTTTTTCTTAATGAGGGTAGCTTCTAAACAGGCTTATTAAAGCCTAAATGAAGTGCCTACATTTTCCTTGTACCAGAAGGGTAATTGTATGATTTCTTTCATTGTTTGTTTAAGTTTATAATATTGTTGAAATTATTGTATAATAGTATTTAAGTTCAATTTGAATTATTTTAAGTTTATAAGTTGTTTAATAATAGTTTAAAGTTACATATTATTATTTAGTTTTATTATAACTAACAGTTAATAGTGTTACCAGTTCTTTTGCACAGGGAAAATAATGAATAAAAAAAAAAGTTATACTAATGAAGAAGTATATAGCCTATCACAATCAAACGGAACTAAAGTAACTGATCCGAAACAAAGAACTGGACGAAAGCTTTAACCTTTCAACCACTCTGCGACCCTACTTTTCTTGAGTTATATTTTATAAGCATTTAAATATTTCTCTTAACACATTGTATTGACACAGAAATTATAAAACTTTATATGATACTAATAAGCTCACGTGAAAAATCACAGGCTGATTAATTAAATACACATCAGAAATACATTATTTAAAAAATAAACTATTAAAATGGAATACTTATCCAGGCCTACATACAGTAACTATGCTGACGGGGATTTTTAACTCGGTAAGTGTGTACAATAATAAGGATTATAAAACTGTAGGCCTATTTGTGAAACATTTTTATTTACATACGCTGTTAAATTTAAAGAAAGATAAAAATGCTATCTTTTAATTGCTTTTTATTTCATATTGATACATCAAATAATTTAGAAGTTATTAATGTTATAGTAAAGAAATTAATAATCAAAAATGTTTATATTATATTATACGAAGATGTGCGAATGTTTACGAAGTTAAACAAATATATTTCTTCTTTAAATTTGTATAAACAAATATATTTATGATAAAACGTTGAAGTTATAAACAGTTTATAACCCCAAACCAAATATTAAACCATATATTATATAGCATACATTAGTTCTATAACTCATATATAAAAATATCAACTTCACAAGAAATTACAACGATTGAAGTTGTAAACATAACCCCAAACTATAATCTACACTTTGTTTGTTTAAATGTTACAAATGATGGGTGAAATCAGCTGTTTGGATGTACGAATGTTTCCGAAGTTAAACAAACAGTATTTTTGCTTAACTTTGTGTTTTTTTGTATTTTTTCTTTAAATTTGTGTAAAAAAATATTGATGATAAAAGGTTGTATTCATTTTATAACCTCAAAGCAAGTCTTATAACGTAGCCTATTATAGCCTACATTAGTTATTTAACTCATGTTTTAAGAAAATAAACTTCACAAGTGTGTACGTACGTACGGACGTACACCCGATTTTATAGGAGTTGATTACTGGTAAAGCGTAAAACAAATTTTTGCGAGGTTCGATATCATGTATTGTATTGCTTAGGTGGTCTGCCATGTTTAGTGCTTAAGGGTCGGATCTATCTGTCGGCCATGTTGGCTGACACTCCATAAGACCAATGTTAAATTAAAATCCAAATTTTTCCTTTACTATTGATCGGAAAATTATAAACGATATGTCATTTTAAAGCTATGGTCAATATGCATGCAAATGGCTTTTTAAAAATTAAGAAAAATATTTTGTTTAATATTTATTAACAATTTAAAACATTGATTTTTAATATTTTTTTATGTTGTCACTATTAATTATAGCGAAAAACTGCCAAGCCATTCGCCTGAAGAATTTCGTCCCCACGATTTTGGTATTTTTTTTAAACGCTATTTGAACAATTGCGGGTTTTAAATGGATTTAGGCTGAGCAATGTCCGTGTAACCTACCGCCGCTATAGGATGATTTTAAATATTTTTTACGTTGTAACTATTAATTATAGCGGAACATCACCAAGCCATTCGGATGAAGAATTTTGTTCCCAAGAGTTTGGTATTTTTTAAAAAAAGCTATTTGAATAATTGCGGGTTTTAAATGGATTTAGGATGAGCAATGACCGCGTAACCTACCGCCGCTATAGGGAGTCGCAGGTTGCTTTCTGTTTCACTAGAGCCGACCCTTAACTGATTTTAGTTACAATATACGATTTTTGAAATCTTTAAATTTTATTATCACGTAATTATTTAACCGCCAATTTATGCACATACATGATAAGATACTTTGAGCATAAAGCTTACAACTCTATACACTTCAATAACACAGTAAGAGTGGAGAGCATCGGAACATTGGTAAAATTCAAACTTAGTAGGGTAATTTAAAAGTGAGTGGCATCCCTACTGTAAACGTATCCCGTAAAACAAGCACGCTACCTATTTAAAAACATCAACTATTTTCACACCACCAAATGTCTGGACGGAATTGGGAGAATGGCAGGATAAAGGACAAAACGTGATCCGTCGGACCATAATGATCCAAATTCACAGCTTCACTCTAATGAATTAATATTCCATACAAGGAAAACGTTTCCTCTGAAGGGGACAAAGCGACCGCGGAGGATGTCTGGCGCCTGCATGCTCTACTGGTCTGGCATATTGATAACACCCGAAATATCTGGCAATGGTTGTCAAACTGAGATCATATCACTTGCAGTTGGTCACATTTGATACTATAGGGAATTGATTTGCATGCGCAAAGAGTCAAATGCGAGAATACTTTGAAATTACTTTATTCAGGCTATACTGGGTTTATTCTACATATTAACCATTAATTATTTTATTATATTTGTAGCGTAGAGGTACAAGAAGCAAACATGTAACATAAAAGGTTATCAAAATTATTGGGCTTCATTCTTTTGAAAGAGTTTTTTATATAAGTATTGGCATTTTTTAAATCTTTAAATACATATTTGGAATAGCTAAATTTGGAACCTCTACAATATTAGGCTAGTGTGTGAGTGTGTGTGTGTTTTCGTATGTTTACAATTATTGGAATGTTTGTAGTTAGCAAGCTTTATGAGTTTAATTTCAGCTTCATACATTTGTGTTTCCGTTAAATTTCACTACTACAGACAGAAATAGCAACAAGTGATGTTACAAGAGTTCGGACTCCTAACGAAAGGAACCTTCAAATTACAATAATAGAGGTTTTCTTATTTCGAAAACACTGACAATCTCTATTTTGAAGAAAATCATGATTGCAAAATAATTCATACGTTTTTAAAGAGAAATGTTTGGTTAGAACTTAAAAAAATCTGAACTCTTCTTTGTTCTATAACATATTAGGTGATAAGGTGAAATAAGTTAAATCTTTAGATGGACCCGGTCAAAGGCTTTGGGCATTTATTTTGATGTGGTAACATATAATCTGGGCCAGGTTTGTGTTTAATTGTTGATACTGATCAGTTGTTTAAATGTACATTATTATGCCTACTAAATCTGAATCTATACTAATATTATAAAGCGGTAACGTTTGTTTTTTTGTTTGTTTGTATGTAGGGGGTAATCTCTGGCACTACTGAACCGATTGAAAAAAAGTTTTACTAATAAAAAGCTACACTGTTCCTGAGTAACATAGGCTATAATTAATTTCGATAAAAACCTTTTTTATTTGAATATTTGTAAATTTAGTAGGAAAAAATTCTTAGGTTAGGAATAGATTGATAAACCCACACATGTATTTACAAAATTATTATTATAGCAACCAATTGAATAAAATAGCTATTTGCTCCAATATTTATTTCTATTAACAGCTGATTTCAAAATTTAAAGCAATTATATTTGTATTTCTAGCATTTAGGTTAGGGTTTTAAATTGTAGACCTGATCCTTGCTGGTTCTTTTAACCATTATTATAGCTCCTGTTATAAAATATACGAAATAAATTGATTTGAACATTTAACATTATTTACCATCTTAGCTTTGGGGTTATTATTAATCCTACACCTTTATTATAAAGAAAACACAACATGATTATGTGTATGGAAGGTTCAACGGGGTTGGCGTGCGGAGCACGCAGGGATTGCCTCTAGTCTCTTATAAAGACAAAACTCATGTTGACTGAAAAGTACTAAATATAATTTAAGAGGTATAAATGTAGGAAAAATCTGCTGTTATAATTTTTGAATTAGGATTTGTTGTAGGTTGTTTCTTTTTTATGCTTAGTAACATAACATATGACTAAAACAGTAGGTATTTAATACTCTAATGTTAATCAAATAGAAAATTAACAACGATTTAATAATTACTGATTTTGAATACGCTACTAAATAATCCAAAACAAAAATATATTCAGCATCATGCCAGTTTATGAAATAGACTATCTTTGTGTCAAATGTTGCCGTTCTATTCTTTATAGTTTTTGAGATCTAGAAATCTGTAGAGGACAGAACAACAGTTAACTATTATACTTGGGATTTGCTATTTATTTCACCACATTAAAATATAGTTAATTGTGTATTTTAATACATTTCTCCGTGAATGTGTCACTTGCTAAGTAAATAGATAATATATCAACACATATTATAGATTACAATTCTACGACACCACGTCTTGTTGGTATTCCATGAATGACAGACCTGAAGATACAAGTGCCACTCCTATTGTACTCTATGCTCTGGTTCGAACTTGCCCTCTTAACAGGACATTAGCGCCCATTGAGAATGCACTCATTGAAGTGGTAAACCCACGCTCACCGTGGGTGGTCTGTCACTGGTTGACTTTACACCTACTGATGTGTGTGTGTCTGATCTAGAGTCATTTTGCGACAGTTACAGTGGTCAGTATTCAAAATCCTCGGAGTTTGTCTTATGGGCGGTACATCTACTCTTAGATTTACGTAAAAAGGCTGAGAATTATAGTGAATGTAAGTAATAAAATATCTTAAGTAAGTTCACCTGAAAATAGATTTTTATAGACAACTAGGGGAGACCCCTGCGTGCCAACCCCCAAAGGAACCTTCTAAAAACATATATTACGTTTTATTTATAATAAAGGTGTAGGATTAATAATAACCTCAAAACTAAGATGGTAAATAATGTTAAATGTCCAAATTACATTATTTCTTATAATTTTTAACAGCAGTTATAATAATGGTTAAAAGAACCAGCAAGGGCTCAGGTTTACACTTTAAAACCCTAAAATAAAAGCTAGAAATACAAAAATAATTGCTTCAAATTTTGAAATTAGCTGTTAATGGAAATATTGGATCAAACAGCTATATTATCTGTTATATTATTTAATTTGTTGCTATTTTAATAAATGTAAATATATGTGTTGGTTTATCATTCTAGGCCCAACCTAAGAATTCTGTCCGACTAAATTTACTAATATTGAAATAAAAAAAGGTTTTTATCGAAATTAATTATAGCCTATGTTACTCAGGGATAGTGTAGCTTTTTATTAGTAAAACTATTTTTTCAATCGGTTCTGTAGTGCCAGAGATTACCCCCTACATACAAACAAACAAAAAAAACAAACAAACTTTACCTCTTTATAATATTAGTATAGACTATTTTTTAATCGGTTCAGTAGTGCCAGAGATTACCCGTACATAAAAAAAAAAAAAAAAACTTTACCTCTTTATAATATTAGTAT
>JAGFPH010000015.1:1964608-1980856 GCA_018207615.1 Philaenus spumarius
TATAGACTATTTTTTCAATCGGTTCAGTAGTGCCAGAGATTACCCCCTACATACAAACAAACAAACAAAAAAAACAACAGTTTACCACTTTATAATATTAGTATAGTTATTCGAAGCTTTTGCCCAAATTTAAAATAAACACAAACGGAAATAAATAGGCCTAAGTACTGTATAAAAAGAACATTCAACTAACATACTTTCAAGAATGTCAACATCCCAAAATCGCTCTACAGCCCAAAACTACCCATATAGACTTTTCAAACCATAGGGTTTTGAGAAATTTGAAAACGTATCCCATACATTGTGTCCATTAGCTGGTATGATTTGTTTTTCATTAGCTCACTCCGATTAACCGCTTCATTAGGAATCATATTGTGCCTGCGATTTATCAATCCCATCGTAAGTTTGAAGTGAAAGTCCAAATTAAAGATAAAAATAAGCAATGAAATTCAAAATGACATAAAAAATCCATTTATTCGAGGAAGGTATACGGGATTAATTGTTATCCCAAACGAGGTATAAGTGGCAAGCCTGGCAATAAAAGCAGGGAAATTATAGGTTGTCATCGTGATTTAAAGCCTACTCAAGTAGATCTGTATCGTTAAATGGAGCAAAAAGGCATTGTGCGTGGGCAGTATTATAGAGAGTCTGCTGGAAGATGAGACAATTGCGTGAGAAAATGGGTAATTATTTTAATATTCTACCTTTTATGTTCGGACAACTAACAAACTGTTGCGAAGGTCGAACTCTTTAGGTGGGGTATATTGTCGATGATAAAGTTATCTATCAAAGTTATTATCAAAGATTATCTAATAAAGTGTATAACATTTATTTGGACTATTTCTAACCTAATAATGTAATTTTGTGCGTACACAAATTCAAAAGCAAATTTTTAGACTGCAAAGTCAATTTACAAACCATGTCTATAATAATAACGATAACAGTGCTTTATTATACAGATTTCTTTTCTTTTTTTTAACATAAATATACTTAATTTAATAACACCGAGAGGCAATGGTCTTAAAAAGTTTTATTTTTTTATTTAAAAAAAAAATTAAATAGAAAAACTGTTTTAAATCTATAAATTATATACATATACTATTTTATAATTTTATAAACTATATATTATAAACAAAGAAATACATATATTATACTACGTACATGCTTTATACATTAATAAAATCAGTCGAAAATATTTACATTCATACATACAGCAAAGACACTCAGATAACTAAAAATTCAAGGTGACAATTAATTAAGTCTTGAAACGGTTTAAAATTTCGTATATAAGGAAAATTTGAAGGTAAATGTGATTGCGGTACCTACTCTATGTAAAAATACTATTTTATTAAGATTTCAAAAAATTTATAATCCATCTTGGATCCGCAATTTTGAATGTAACTTTGTTTTTTAATAGGAAGTTGGTCATGTGATACATCATTTCGATGTAGAATTTCAAGAAAAACCAACGGTGAAATTTGCACATCCATATCTTTAACCGTTTAAAAATAGAGGCCAAAAAACAACGAAATCGTGTTTTCCGATTTTGCCCCATTTTGCTGTGCTATTTTTGTTTAAATATTAATTATTATTCTTTTTGGATTTAGAATTAAATAAGCTTTCAAACGATATGCCACACAACGATATTTGGGAGTATTTAATTTTTAGTTACATCCATTTTGATTTTTTTATAATTGATTTCGAGTGGTTCAACTAATATTTTGTTTTGTACGTGGTTGTAAAACTTTTAATAATAAGTAAATTTAGTTAATAGCCAAGTGTTCCGTACGGCCAGCAGTCACGAAGGTATTGTAGACATTACACTAATAACGGCAAGCGTTAGTATATACACTATACTAAATTAACCATCTCAGCAATAACATTAACTACAGCAAAGATACATTATGCAATGTGATTGAAACCAGTGAATGGGGGTGATACGCAGGGCTCTATAACAAGGGCTATACCATTTTGCTCATTTACGGGCCCAGTAGGCTAGCGGTCGCCTATGACGTCACTGCGATGATAACTGCGAAGACTACAGCAGCGAACTCCTTTTGTGCGCTGTCGTTTACTCGCTGTTGTAACTCGACGGAAAATCTTCAATAAAATAAAACTTACATATTCTAAATCTGCATAAAGTACGGATTCTAACAGTATAAAAAACTTTTATTTTAACAAGTATTTCGAATTTTAATAATTGAAAATATTTGAGAATTATCAGTGACTGACATGGAAAAATTACTAAGCGAGGATTTTTTTTATTTTTGGGTTACAAACAAACTTCCAGCGGGAAAGTTATAGCCAATGAATTGATGTAAACTTTTCAATTCACCCATTTGTGATAAAATGATTACATTATCATGAAATTGATTTTAAATTAGCGCGAAGCGGTGACGCGTCGCCACTCCCGATGTACTGTTGTTTGATACTGGAATATTTGCATCCTCATCCATTACGTTTATGTACATATTGTTATTTTAAGGTAATCCACTTGTCCCTAGGTAATTATACCAGCTAGAAAAAAGTATGCATTTTATTCATAAACTAATTATAATTTATAATTAAAATTTGATATTATTGAAGTGGACACAAATAGTTAAGTTGGAGGTTAACGTTAAAAATTAATATTATTAAAAGAAATTAAATTAGAGATCAATGTTGGAAAAAGAAAATCGTAATTACGTAAAAAAATGAGTTTAATATTTAATTAAAAGAATTACTAATAGAATTCTAGGAGTTGTTATCACATTTTCACCCCTTAGCAGCACGTAATAAAATGTAAAACTGGTTTACATTTTATGTGTTTTTCAAGAAATAAATGTAAAGAATTTTAAATTTATAGCTTTATGGAAAGAATAACAAAGAACATTTATTTTTTTATTGGTTGTTTCAACCATTAAAGGCCAAATATTTTAAAATGATATCTTAGTGCGTCTCTAGTGCCTATGAACATACGTGTACAAAATTTTACGTTCCTCAACGTTATTCAATTAATTTATAGTTTTAGGGGTTGTTACTACTTTTCAATCCCTTAGCAGAACGTTACAAAGTGTAAAACTGGTTTATTTTATATGCATCTTGTAAGAAATTAATGTACAAAACTTCAGATCTCTAGCTTTCAGGAAAGTATACAAATTAATATTTAGGCTAATTGTTTTAGGAGTTGTTACTACATTTCCACCCCTTAGCAAAGCGTAACAAAAAGTAAAACTGGTTTACTTTTCATATGTGATTTTAAGAAATAAATGTACAAAATTTCAGCTTTCTAGCTTTAAGGAAAGTAAACAAATAATATGTATAGTTTTAGGAGTTGTTTCAACCCTTTAAGGCCATATATTTAAAAATACTTTCTTAGTGCGTCTCTAGTGCCTGTGAGCAATATGTGTACCAAATTTCACGTTCCTAGACGGTATTCAATTATTATTTATAGTTTTAGTGGTAGGTACTACATTTTCACTTCCTAGCAGAACGTGACAAAATGTAAAACTGGTTTATTTATTCTATGTATCGTGTAATAAATAAATTTACAACATATCAGATCTCTAACTTTAAGGAAGGTATACAAATTTATATTAATTGTTTGTAGGGGTTGTTATCACATTATTACACCTAGCAAGACGTAACGAAATGTAAAACTGGTTTACTTTTTATATGTATCTTGTAAGAATTAAATGTAAACAATTTTAGCTTTTTGGCTTTAAGGAAAGTATAACGATCGGGATAGATTTGATCAGCTTTACTCATTTAAACATTTGTTTAAAATTAATAAATTCCAAATTTCATATCTCTAGTTTTAAGGAAAGAATACCAATTAATATTTATTGTTTTAAGGGTCATTTCAACCTTTAAACGTTAAATATTTAAAAAATTATTTCTTAGTGCACCTCTAGGGACGAAGAGCAATATGTGTACCAATTTCCACGTTCCTAGGCCATATGGTTTTTGAGAAATAAAACAAACACTATTCAAGGTTTAGGGGTTGTTTCAACCCTAGATATAGATAGTGCACCTCTAGGGCCTATGGAATATGTGAACCAAATTCCACGTTATTAGGCCATGTGGTTTTTGAGATATAAAACAAACAATATTTATGGTTTTAGGGGTTTTTTTATTCCTTGGAAGTGCTAAATATTTAAAAATTCTTTCTTAGTGCAAATCTTAGACCTATGAGCAATATGTGTACCGAATTCCACATTCCTAGGCCATATGGTTTTGATATATAAAACAAACAATATATATGGGTTTAGGGGTTGTTTCAACCTTTAAACGCAAAATATTTCAAAATCCTTTCTTAGTGCGCCTCTAGGTCCTACGAGCAACATGTGTACCAAATTTCACATTCCTAGGAGATATGGTTTTCGAGATACTGTGATGAGTGAGCGAGTCAGTGGTATTTCAGCTTTATATAAATTTATAGATTTATCCTAATTAATTGAATTTGTTATACAGGATGGTTAATTTGTCCTGGCTTCTATCTTGGAAACTAATTCTTTTAGAACCAAACTTGGCATTTGCTACTATTTGATAATAGAAATCAATATTCAACATTTAGAAAATTTAAATTTGAAAGTTTGAATTATAGCACCCATTTTTACTATTTCCATTAGACTTGTAGTTTAGATTTTACTGTATGACTAAATTCTGTTTTTGTTTTCATCGAGATTTTTAAGCCCACACGAACTGTAGGTAGAATATTCTGTTTCAAGATAGCCTGTTAGATAACATTTGTTTTCAAGATTTTTAGAGTTGGTTTAAACAATATATTAAACAGTTTTGACTTATTCCACCTAAAGCTGAAAATCTGCGATCAGAAACTATACACGCAACAAATTACCGGAATGAATAACAGAACTAACCCAGATTGGCGACATAAATTCTTGGTACAAAAACCAAGATTGGTTTAGAAATAAAATGTCTGAGTTCTACTATGATTGATTTAAAGTGTAAATAGATTATTGTAAATAAATTCAATGGGACAGAAAACCCAGTTAGAGAAATTTATTAAAAGCAAAATTAACGAAACGTGTTTTGTGTCTTTGGTCGCTGGTCCCAGCGGAGAATCATGGAGTTGTATGCAAACAGGATGTTGTATATTGTGTATCCTGATATATTTAGGGAAGTTACGATTGATTAGGATAGAGAAACTTGGATCTAAGGATGGATATAAAATAATCAAAATGTCAAAAAAAATTTGATTTTGACAACTAAAGGAAACAATATGATATGTTAAACCTGATATGTTTGACTTACAATACAGTAATCCTTTTTGGTTTGTGTTTGCTTTTACCTAATTTAAAAAGAACTGATAGTTGTAAACAATAGTTACCTGATGAAAAATTGTAAAAGTTGGTTGCTATGGTAATAAATGTAAATGCTTCAATAAATGTGTTTTGTTTATGTTAAGTTTTTGATTTATATTAACTGTTTTATTTATAATACTGTATACTTAACGACAGATGTTTAAATTGAATTATAATGCAGTATTAATTTAATTGATTTTTGTTTATGTTTGCTTCGATTTTGTTAAACTAAAAATCTGATGGTTATAAAGAATAATATACTGATTCTAAAATTGCTATGTTAGTCGCTATGGTAATGAATGTAAACCAACTTGTGGTGCTGAGATTTTGATCCGAATCAACTGTTTTACAGTGATTGGAGTAAAACCCCCGAATTTTAACTATTTTTACGCTTTAAACGAATTTTTTTCAATATCCTTTCTTAGTGTGTGTTTATGGCTCCATAAATTAAATTTTCTTATTTTTACCTTAAATAGTTTTTGCTCTACGTTAGTTCTATGTCAGTCAATACAAAGCCGCTTAAGCATGTATATAGATTCAAGAAAAAGATGTTTTTATTAAAGAGGATCTAGCATAAACGACAAAATTCCAAGAAAAAAGTAAAGAAGCAAATTGGACAATTAAATAACACACCTGTTCACACAATAACAGAACTCGGTTCGTTAGAACTCGATTATCCGTTAAAACAGAAATGTACTAAATTATAAAAGACAAATTTGGTCACTTGTATCCAATTTATTTATAAATTAAATCTCTTCCGAAACGGTTAAAGAAAATCTGTTAATATTTTCCTCATTTTTGTCGAATACTAAGTAGGGATGCACAATATCAACTCCGAATCATTCACCGTTCAAAAAAATTTGACTTTTCAAAACAGAATGGCGGTTAAAAATAAAAATAAAAGTTATGGGATATTTGAAAATAAACCTTTTTATTTATTTTTAAGTAGAGAACTCGTCCTGAAGAAGATTATTTGCCATCGTATACCAAAGTTTTCCACTTTCCGAACGTCAATGGAGATTTCACTACTTCTCGCTGAACTCTGGCGAAGGATATTATTATTACCTTGTAACGATGAAAGGACACTATTATTTACTGTTACCGAGTCGCCGCTCATCAAGAAGAACTGACTAATGAGAGCGAAATTAAAGAGCTACAAATGTCTTTGTTAGGTTGAATGAACTAGCCTAGACTTAGTCTATTGTACTTCTTGGTCAGCCTAGCCTACATTAGACGGACCCGATTAGTAATCTGTCCGAACCACCGTGGTCGTCGGTTGAAACAAGTTAAATCTTCCGGAACACTATTGGATTGATTAATAAGGATCGATCATGAAATTTTGTTGAAACTATAACGATCAATTATATCCGTTATGATACAAGGTTAAGTTGAAGTATATCGGGGAAAGACAGCAAGATCATTACATCTTCAGCGAACTTGCTAAGAGTTTTGATAACCTTTATTTTGACCTTTTTAAATATTGTTCATTTTACTAACCGTTTATCACAGCCTTTAACACTTCGTTAAAATACACTTTTTATAGGACATTTGCTGAATGAAAATACACTTTGTTTCCTTTTCTATACGTGTCTCACAGTTATTTAGTTTGACAAATAAATTTAATACAAACAAAGGACGCACAACCGCATAATATACTATATCTCAATAACCAGTGAGAATATAATGCTGTTAGGGTATTGTTTAAAAGGTGATACTAGTTATTTATTCCTCCCTTTACTCATACCACGTATTAACACTTAACAAATTATGGAATATAACTTTAGCCACATTTTTCAGTAGTTTTGGTAAGCAATAGTAAAACTAAAAAGAAAAGAAATATATAAATAATGATTTATTAAAACTAACACCCTCTATTCAGTTTGCCATTATAAAATTAATAAACTAATAGTTAAAGGTAGGACCTATTTTAAATCAACAGTTATAAGCCTACAATTTAAAACAACTACCGTGTATTTTGATACAATTTCCACCGAAAGTAAATCCGTGTTTATTCATAGAGAGTTTCTAAACCTAATCTTGATCGTGAATTCTGTCACGTACTTGATAGCCGATTCGGCTTTCCTTTTGGTTTCCATATATAATTTAAAGTTTGATAGTGCTTTTCCTTTTTTTATGTGTGTTTCGTAATAAAACTAGAAATGTGTATCTAACGTAAATACATTTTTAAATTTGCCAATTTGTAAAGTTTTGGAATCGTAATTATTTTATTAAACTAGACATTTTTAACAACGTAATTTTAATGTCTGTTACGTTCAACGAAAATGTAATAATTATGTACAAAAGAAAAACATAAAAGTTCAGAAAATAAAAACCCAACTTATTAAGATAATTTTGTAAATACGAAATTCAAATTCGTTTGAAACCAAGACTCAATTTCAATTTCTCAATTTCTTAAAGTAATTCAGATTATGTATCAATCAAAACCACAGTAAAACCAACTATCCCGGTTTGTTACAAACTGTTCACATTAGTTAATTTTATGGAACTCATGCATGCAAGTTGAGTGAATCGTTTTAGATTGGCTTAGTGGATGTTTGTAAAGCTGGCCAAATTATGCATTAAAAAACATTTTGCTTATCTTCAAAACATTTGCTTTCGAGATTGTTTTTTGTGGTGTGTTGGACCATCTTGTGCTTAGCCATGCCAGTCTTTCTACGTGTCACTTCATTAACCTTCCGCAGGCAAGGGAATTTCCACTGTGTATTCGATACGGAGCAAGCCAATTTTATACAGAAGTAAAAAAAACATGACTTATCAATGACATCATGTGCAAATGTTTAAAAATATGTGTAACACAAAACTAACAAAATTTATTTTTGAACTAATTTAACCAAATCTAAATATAATTTCACTAATTTTGTTGATATGGCTTTAGAGTCTAATCAGTTTTCAACGAATTAAAAAAAAATCACTGTTATATTTATATTTACAAGTTTTATTGTTATTTTTGAGCAGCAATATACGAAGTGTTGACACTAGATCCTGCCATTACACTGCATGTAATATACCCAAGAGTAAGCATACACAAATAAAAGAAAACAATTAAAAATTTATAGAACTGAGTACGATAACCTAAAAGTTAAAGTTATAAATATAAGTTGCAACGTCCACTAACAAAGAAAGACCCAGCAATTGTTTAGGTAAAAGTTGAACTATGGTCAATTTTTAAGAGTACCGTCAGATCGTTACCTTGACCGCTAAAGCGTTAATTTTATCACTTATTTTGACTAAAATTTTACATTGGAGGTGCTTGTAGTAAACTCAAATTCAGAAGCTATGGATATTGAAAAAAATCCCATATATATATTAAAAGTGAAACACTATGATGCTGAATAGTGTTATGAGTTAAATTTTAAAAAGTCATTCAAAAAGATTCCGCCTAATGCACTTAAAAATCAGTAAAATCTTAAAATAAGACTTCTATTATAGTATATTAAAAAAGTTAAAACAAACCAAATATGTTCCAAAAAGGTATAAAACGAAGCCTAATTTATTATAAACAAAAATATATTAGGACTACCACATTATTTTGTAAATAGGCTATTACAGAAAGAAATAGGTAGGCCTATATCAAAGCCCACTAAAGAATACCGCTGAGGGACGGGCTTTTGTACACCGAAACCTTGAACGCTCCAATCGCCGTAGTGCGACGTTGTCACGTTCTTCCCACGCTTCAAACTGAATGCGGCTGACTCAACGCATTTATAATTCTTTAAACTGTGCGATCAAGCCTCGAGTGGTAAATACCAGGAGTGTTCGAGGCTAGTAGATATGGCAACGCTGCGCGCCCATCCTATGACCGCCTCGCAACGGTATTCTTTAGTGGGCTTGTATAGTGCTAATTTGTTCACACTTAATACACATTATAAATGATGTTTTTTAAGTCTCCTTTGCTGCATTCATTATTAGGTATATTAATATTATAATACAGTAATTTAGACAATTGCTACAAAAAACAACAACGAAAACATATTATGTTTTGTCAGACATTTAAAAAATTACTGTTATTAAATAGCTATGCATACGAAAATGTATGTTTTGTCATAAAAATCAAGACACAAGACACACGCGGGGTTATTGCGATGTTAATTTGATGTCCGGTTTTTACATCGTCCTTTGCAGATTTATTAAATGTTGTAGTGAATTGTCAAATAATAGGTAACCAGACACATCCTATCAGGGACACAGTTTGCTTTACTTCCGCCGTCTTACCTTCTCAATCGAGGTACGAAAAGCAATCTGGGTTTTAATCGAAATTATTTAAACATTGGATATTTGGGATGTATTAACACCATTTAGAAATAACGATTTAATCCAGTACTACATGTTAGCAACTGGAAAATATTGCTTTTATATTAATTCCTGAATTCAATTTTGAGGTTTTTATTGTCATTAATTCATAAAAGTTTTTATAGCGATAACAAGATTTTAATTATAAAACTGGCCAAATTTTACAATCAAAATCATATTGCATATCTTCTAAATATTTGTTTTCGAAATGTTTTGTTGTAATGTGTTGTACCATCTTGTGCTTAGCTATACCAACTTAAGGTCATTATGTAATTTGCGTTAAACTTCAAACAGCTACCAAATCATACATACGCACTTAGACTTCTAAATTAGGTACGATAATTTAAAAGATTTTTAATAACTTATTTAAACAATGATATTTACAAGTGAGATTAACCGATTGACGGCATTCATAGTCGAGGTGTAGCAAAGCCTTAGTTTAGCAGGACGACTTCCAGACAGACGTAAACAGCAAAGAAACAACACAATGAGATTAAAACAGCCACCAAAATCTTCAGTTGCCAAAACCACGCAACACAATAGCTCGGAGACATGTGGAGTATAAACCATTGATATAAGATGACACTGCGGTATGTAAATCCGGCCCGAGTCAATATTAGAGTAATTTTTCAGTCCGGATTGACAGACAGACGCAAAGTCATCTTGATCCGCCCTTCTTCACTTCCGTTCCAGGTGTTTCCTGAGCGTGTATTGTTCGGGCTAATATTGTATAAGTAAATTCAGAATTTAAATCTGTCGTCTGTAGGTTGGATTGATGATGAATTAACACGGAAAACGCAACAAATCTTTACTACAGTGAACGAATTTATAATATTAGGGATGATCATAAACGCAATTTAAATTGTATTTTACATTAAATTTAAAAATGATAATGGTACCAGAGAATTGCGAGCTCGAGTGGCGCACCAACCTTCAGCCGAAGCGAACTTATTCGCCCCTAAAGAGAACAATAACCAATTGCAGTGTATAACCAAACATAATTCGATCACGCAGCTGAACCGCTGACGTAAGTTGAGCGAATTTACAAAATTAAACGCACACTTTTTGTGATATAACTCCTGCACTGTACAACCTACAGCTAAATACGTTCAGCAGTTTTCATTTGATGCAGTCACAAACAGACAGACAGACAGGTTTTATTATATTATAGATAATGAGGGCTTTATAATAGATAAAGTAATACAATACTAATTAATTGTTCTTAATTATTATTAATAAAACGTAGATTGTTTTAGTGAACGTACACAAAATTTGAACTAAATATACTAAACGAATGTTTATATAAAATAAAATGCAATACACGTGTTTTAGTTTTAAAAAATGAGACAGGCAACTAATTAATTGAATGCTTCTGTATCCGTACTTTATTTCCTTCACTTTCTCCGTCTTCCAAAACGAAGTTGTCAACAACAGCAGTTCCTCTTCCACGGTGAAACAATCTGTATGTATACAGCCAGTATGAAACCAAACTAAACAAAATCTTAGCCCAGCATAGAATAGCAAGCTAAGTGTGCAGTGTGAATCTACTTTTATAGAGTCATTCGTGTGTCTATCTGTAAATGCTATCGTTTAAATGGTCTTTATTGAAAGAAACAATAGCCAACATTGTTTTTAATTGTGTGTGAAAGGTATTTACTCAAAATCCATCCCCCTATGTTTTTCAAATTTAGGTCAGCAGCGACTATTTTACAAGAAGTGTTAGAGGAGGCCTATTCCACTTACTGTATACGGTGTATGTGAGCATCGCATAAATTAACCTGTTCTTACCAATAATAATGTATTCCCGCCAAAGTAATTGTTATAATTCGATGATGATGAGTTTAATTGCTATTCATTTTATTTTTGATATAATTTTTGCGACTGAGGTTCGAAACCTTGTAGTGCCTTGGTTGCCAATGTAGTTTAGAGACCTTAAATGTAATACTTATTTTAGACCATTTTGAACAAGTTTTAATAAACAACTTTTAAAATTTGTTAACAAGTCTTAAAACCTAATACATAATTTTTAGAAAACTTTTAGAATTAGTTTAACCATGTAAGTTACATACTAATTACGCCAGAGGTTTATTAGAGAAACTGTACCAGCGTACCACACTAAAACATTCCAGCAACATATTGCGCTTTTTTCTTTTTCCATGACCGTTTATGTTTAGATTTACTTTCCGTCCTTTCCCTCTTGAACTTCCCAAAACTCTTGTATTGTTAATTTGTTTTATTAGGCCTACACAGTTACTTAAGCTTCTTCACATAGTTTCTGTAACTCTTGCATTTTACCAATCGCACCGCAGTTGAATGTAACGCTATCGTCTAAGACTCCAATGTTCAATGTTTTTATCCCAACAAAGTTGTTTTTATTAATTCTCGTCCAGATAATGTTCTTAGAGGACTCATTGAGTTTTAGGTTCGTCCCTGCGGTCATTTTTCGAACAAACTCTGACCAGAAATATTTGATATTACTATCATAATGGTCTCAAAAACTGAATGATTATGAGTATGTTTTTCTCCTGTAATCAGGTATTTTAGTATTTCCACCATGACAGTACTCCTTCGGGGCAGAGTTCAGGCTGAGGATGCAATTTTGAACAGTAAACGAAAACCTCATCCGACAAATTATAGTTTACAAATATTTTTTTCTTATAAAGCTATGTGCTAAATATACATGAATTGAAAATTAAAATGGTTGTAAATAAATAAATGTGAAATAATAAAAATTAAAACAAAATCCATGCTTTTTCATTTTTTTATTACTAGGTCCCCTCAACAACACAAGTGTTACTCTCTCTCATTTTTTGATTTATTAAATTTTAAAATAAATAACGAAATATGTGTCTCTACTATTGATCTTATACTTATGAAATCAGTTAAAATTTGTACTTACACAAAATGGCAGAATTGATTGTCATAAAAGATAATAAATTAATAAAACCAGAGTAAACTAATCATAGTTAATTAAGTTTTACTATTATAGGTGTGTACTGTGTACATATATATTACAGTTTGACGATCTCAATTTAAAAAATCGTTTTTCGTAAGTTCAGTTGGCCTAGTTTGGATTGAATCCGTAAAGAACGCATCGCAGAGCAACCTTACCACTAACGGCATGTGCTTTGCGGAATGCTATGCTGGATTTTCGACGCATAATGGCCTGACCATATCGGGCACTATCTACACATCAATCTATAGGACATCACGGATTTATGTGGCTTTCTTCGAGTGATTCATTTACTTCAGCTTACTTACTCTATAAGGCAGGAAAGTATTAGCACTGTGGGAACCTACCTGTTTAATAAATTTTACTATTTTCTATTTTACGATAATGTTTTTGTCGTGGATAATATTTTTGTTCCGTTTGGTGTTGCGAAGTCGCCGTCGGCGGGAATGCGTTTAGGTAATTTATTTAAGGATTAAGGATTTGCTACTTTCGTATACAGACGAGGCGCTGGTCTTTCAAATACCAATATTAAATCCTTCTCAACTACATAAAACAAAATATAACCATCGATGTGACAATACTGCTTTATATTAGAAAAGTACATACAAAATATCAATACATTTAACATAATAATATAGAATGGATTTTTTTTCGTAATAATTTTCACAAAGAAACTAAATATAACTTAATCTATAGGACTATAAACATAAACTTATTTTCCTGACTGACTGACAGACTGGCAGAATAAACGTAGAGCAAAAACTACTTAAGATAAAAGTACGAACATTTAAAGGTATATTATTTTAGACGCACACTAAGAAAGGACTTTAAAAATGTTGGTTTTAAAGTGTACAAATGGTGAAAATACGTAGGTTTTATTACAGTCCTATAACATATAAAAAGCTAAGCTACACATATTTGTTGTGCGTTTTACATTCATAACCATAGCAACCAACTTAGCAAATGTAAAATCAGTTTATTATTCTTCAAAACCAACAGAGTTTTTGGGTTAGGTTAAACAAAAATCAACGAAAAAGGCTTACTGTTTTATAATAATTCATACATCTGTTGTTACGTATTCTCAAATAAAACAGCTGATTTGAAAAAAAACCCTGAATTTTAGGTTAGGCCTATACTGAACTAACACACATTCCTTGAAACCATTTACATTTATCATAATAGCAACCAACTTATCAAATTTAGATTCATTAAATATATTATATTTTTCACAACAAACTGTTGTTTTGTTAGGTAAAAGCAAACGCGAACAAAATTCAACGAAAAAACCTCTGCATTTAGTTTTAGTTTAAGTTTGTACAGCTCTATTATATAAAAAATCTTGACATTCACAAAAAAATTCTGAACTACTGCGAATGTTTCAGGATCTAGGATATTGCATCCCCATCAAGTTATTCGTAATTTCAGTGAAAATATCAGATTATACAATAATGTAATATGTTTACATTTGCTTCGTCGCGAGTCTTTGCGGGGGTTGTCGAGCGGAGACCCTACTACTACTATACAGGGTGTAGAAAAAGTCTGGAAACGGTTTAATATATGATTTGAAGGTAGATGTGATTTAGGTTATTTATTAAATTTTTTTAAATTGTCCGCCATCTTGGATCCACCATTTTGAATGTAACTTTGGTTTTTTTAAATGGGAAGGTGGTCTTGTGATACATCATTTCAATGTAGAATTTCAAGAGAAACCTAATTTGCACATCCATATCTTTAACTGATTAAAAATGGCGGCCAAAACACAATGAAATCATGTTTTCCGATTTTGCCCTATTTTGCTGTACTATATTTTGTATACTAAATATTATTCTTTTTGGATTTTGAATTAAATAAGATTTCAAACGACGTGCCACACTGTGTGAAATACTACTGACTTAGGACAACATTTTATTAGTGATATTGTGAATTGTCTTCGGCACAGGAACAACACCTAAAGGTAAGGTACAGGTAGAGAGTTTTGAAATATAGAAGCGAAGAAAATTGTTTGGTTACAAAATAAATTTAAAATTACCACAAACAGAAATAACTTTCATAAAATAATTTATTAGTATTTATCATTTATATAGGAAGGTTTCATAGTTACAAAACTGTTACTTGTAATAATAACATTTACAATGAAGCTAAATATAAAGCACAATTTATTAAAATGATGAAAACATGCAACAATTTATATAAAAACAAACATAAACATATTTACTTTAAAATATTTATCGTTATACAAAATACATTCTTCATTTTAAGTTTAAACAATATTTTAAATGAGTTCCGTTTACAGTTTTATACTTTACATAATTAAATTAATGAACTGAATAATTGTGTCAGGGATTTATTTATGACAAGACCTACAAATGTATAATTTTACAATGTATAAGAAAAATGCAAAATAACATTTTCAATTCTATTTCCGACCCATTGCTTTCCTTTTATTGGGCTAATAACATCAGTTAATTAAATGTCTTAACATTTCTCTAATGTGTTATGTTACAGGCTAAATATATCTTTTTTAAACTATTTTATATTTTTAATGTAATAGTATAACCTTAACAATAATTCATTTATTGGCGTTAAACACAAACCATGTGTAGTAGGCAATAGTAAAATTGCTTAATAGTTAGGTACATAACATTGCGTCATATCAGAAGTTACATTTCATGTATTAATCCACAGAATAGAAAGCTTTTTGCTTGAAACATTTTTCATTACGGTTCAGCATATAAAATTACGGTTAGGTAGTTTATTGAATTTGGTAATAATACCTGTTATGTGTCTTAACTAAACTAATACAAGGAGTTGTAATATCAAATTAATTTTTAGTACTGTAAATATGATTTAACTTATGGTTATCGAATTGCAATATGTTTTGTCTGATATGTAAAAAATTGCAATACATATATACAGGCAAGGCAATGCCATAATCCCGAGTTTAGAGAATCCAGGTGTACATGATTTCATATTTGATAGCGCACCTTGAGCCGTATATATATGTTTTGCATTATAGAACTTTACCTGAACGACCTTAATTGCCCAGAGTCATACACCATACATCAAAGTTGAATTAAATAGACCATAATAATAACATGTAGAATTAAAAAACTGTCCTAGTGCTAGTGGGTTACGCGTTAGTGAAATGTACTTCGTTCATTAAAGTAGGTACTGTTTGGAATGTTTTATTAAAGAAACTTTTATTGATGTTTTTAAAGGGGGTAAGCATTTCAATTGAGTATGAAGGGAGCATACCTAGTAACAGAAATGTAAAGCTACTAAATGTACAAATCAAGTTTAATTGGAATCTAAAGGACCTACAGCAATTCAAAACTTGATGGGTTAGGCGGAAAACATTTTTCGTTTTCACTTTATTTATATTATTGTATATATAAAGCTAATAAATGTATAGATCAAGTTTAATTGGAATCTAAAGGACCTACACCAATTCAAAACTTGATGGGTTAGGCGAAAAACATTTTTTGTTTTCACTTTATTTATATTATTGTATATATAAAGCTAATAAATGTATAGATCAAGTTTAGTTGGAATCTAAAGGACCTACACCATTTCAAAACTTGTTGGGTTAGGCGGAAAACATTTTTCGGTTTCACTTTATTTATATTATTGTATTTATATAAAGCTAATAAATGTATAGATCAAGTTTAATTGGAATCTAAA
>JAGFPH010000015.1:1980956-2017835 GCA_018207615.1 Philaenus spumarius
TTTATATTATCGTATATATAAAGCTAATAAATGTATAGATCAAGTTTAATTGGAATCTAAAGGACCTACACCAATTCAAAACTTGATGGGTTAGGCGGAAAACATTTTTCGTTTTCACTTTATTTATATTATTATATATATAAAGCTAATAAATGTATAGATCAAGTTTAATTGGAAGCTAAAGGACCTACAACAATTCAAAACTTGATGGGTTAGACGGAAAACATTTTCCGTTTTCACTTTATTTATATTATTATATATATAAAGCTAATAAATGTATAGATCAAGTTTAATTGGAATCTAAAGGACCTACACCAATTCAAAACTTGATGGGTTAGGCGGAAAACATTTTTCGTTTTCACTTTATTTATATTATTGTATATATAAAGCTAATAAATGTATAGATCAAGTTTAATTGGAATCTGAAGGACCTACACCATTTCAAAACTTGATGGGTTAGGCGGAAAACATTTTTCGTTTTCACTTTAATTATATTATCGTATATATAAAGCTAATAAGTGTATAGATCAAGATTAATTGGAATCTGAAGGACCTACACCATTTCAAAACATGATGGGTTTGGCGGAAAACATTTTTCGTTTTCACTTTATTTATATTCAGGGTTTCCAAGAAGGGTGGTAAAAAATTTATGTGTTCCATGTTCCAAAATAATGGAAGAAGTTTATACAAACACATCACTATCCGCCTTTTTTACATTTTAATTTCTTAATAAGGCATCGAGTTGCCTTAATATTAAATTTGGAATATTCTTGAATTTATAAATATTTTTAAGTGCACTAAAAACTTGATTTATATACTTTAAAATTGAAGCTGTTTAAAATTGTTAACTTAAAAGCAGTTATTTTGCCATTATGCCGTTAGATTGCTTAGCTAAAAGAAAAACTTAGCTATCGGCAGCAATAATATTTTCTTGAGAGTAAACAACAACTGGAATAACCTAAAACTAAATATATGTCGAATTTTTAAATAAACAAAACTGAAAACATTAAAATTATTTGAAGATTGACAATTGACCTTTTAAAAATTATGAAAATTTGTCTTTTTCTATTTTTGTTAAATATTAGTTTATTATTTAATATAAGTTCAAAATTATAATGAAACATTCGTACATGTCTTAGTGTAATATAACTAGCAATGGTCTTATTTCTAATATAGGGAACTAAACAAATTCTCTTAAAACACTTTTTAAACTTTTCTCGTTACTTTAACCATTTATTTATACCAATTACTATACAAAAGTATAATCACTAAAGATAATTTCCTTATTTTCCTGCCTTATATTTGATTATGTTTACATTATTACACAATATCGTTAAAGCCCTCCGAGGATGATTATATCATCGAAGTGTGCAGTACATCAGGGTAGATCAATAAACCGGGGTTTCATTAAACAACTGTGGTTTGGTCGCCACAGTGCTCTTCAACTTTTGTCTTTACAGTAATTATCTATCAACTACATATTTATACATACATGAATATATAATCAAAAAACAAATATATTGATACTTGTTGACTCTTTTACATCAAAAATACTTATAAAAATCAGTAAGTAAATCAAGTCAAGATAGTATTTCAAGTCACGTCTTGATTTTATTACAAAATTTAAATACAATAAATTTCAGTAACATTTTTGTGTAATTAATCAAAAACCCCATTCTTACACAGTTTAATATCCCTACCAATAAAACGGACATTCTTGTGCTTTGCAGCTCCTTGGAATTCCACATGGTTAGATATTGGAGCCTTCCTTTTACCTCGCCGCTTCTCATCAAGCCAAGTCATTAAGAACGATCCAGTTTCTATCTTGACTTGTATTAATTGGTGGTTCTTCTGTAGTCGAGTTTTGAGAGCCCTGTCAGTCAAAATATGAATATAGTTGATTAATTTTATACGTGAGGAGAGGTTAGCTTAAAGGTAAATGCATTGTTTTTGTTTTGTATTAGGTACAGTCTGTTTAAAACTAATGGTTCCACGTCAATATGAGTTAAACTGGGTTGTGGTGTTTCTTGTTCGGGATCAAACGATGGTTTATTTAGTACCAATATTAAGTGGTCTAATTACCAAACCCAGACTATATTAGTAGCAAATATATCTAAACATATAATAAATTGTTCATTGTCCGGTGTCTAAGTCAATATTGAATAACAATTAAGATGAAGTAATAAACTACCTTATTTTTATTCCATTGTGTGACTTAATTTGTATTTTTTCTTAGGCGGCTTTTGGAGTCGGATCTCAATCTTTAGATTTTCCCTCCATAAAGGTCGTCAAAACATAAAAAAAATTCTTGTGCACATATAAAACACATAAAACACTACACACACATATATACTTATTAATATCGGAAGTAGTTTTGGTTCGGGTGTACTCGAACCCATCTGTGCGCACGTGACTCAGCTTAAAAACTCAGACGACAAACAACTTAAAAATCTTCTATCCATCGATGGTTCTAAATTGCTGATAAGTAAAATTACAGCTTACCATCTTAAACCAAAAATGGTACGGTGGGGTTATGCGAAGTTTGAAAGCTATCGATATAGTTTCACCAACCTTTTGTGCTCGATTCTAAAAAATGCCTCCTAATCCCGAAGGCTGCTATTTTAACTACGTACACAAAATATGTTTTTTTCCAAGTAGTAAGGCTTTGTGTTTGGTTCCTGGTTATATTTTGATTCGTAAAAACACAAACACAGATTATGCAGCCAATGAAACAACCAAATATGACTTCAGTAACACACTGCTGTGACTTTTTATTTCTTGTAGTTTCACAAAACTGTAATTGGTATCAAGGATGAAAAATTGTTTATTGAACAAATTAAGGATTAACTCCCATATTAGCTGTGGGATTTCTGATGAAATATGGGAATCCACATTGTTCAAATAATAGTTACAGAATATATTTATTTGCCAAAGTTAAGTGTTCAGGGAGATCAACTCAAGATGGCCACAATTGGTTTCTCGGAAACTATCAGTTTATCAAAAACTTCAAATTGGGAACCTACCCTGGATTTATATGCACATTACAAATACTTTGTTACAGTATTTTTAATCTTCGTTATTTTTCCAATATGGCCACCATCTTTATTTAAAAATAAATATAATCATAGCATTTTTATTTAATATTTTGGTAGAACATGTTATATTATGGCACTTTCGTTCTTTGGTATTTTTCTATAAACGCAGCAGTTACGGAGCTACTGGCTGTCTTTTGTAAAAACATCTATTATTTTTTTAATGGAAATTAACGTCATGAATTGCGTAACAGCTTTAATGTAATGTAACAACATCAATCAGCTGTTATTTTGCATTGTTGGAAAACTTTTTTAATTTAACCCATACCCGATCAATTTAACTGCGCAGTTTGTGCAAGTAAATCTAAACAATTGTGTGAACTGTGTGGTGTGGGTTCTACTTCAATTTTATGCTTAGTTCTGTTCTCAGTTTTTTCGTGCAGTATAGTCACAGTTTACTGTGCTTGTATATTTTCGAGAATGAGTGACCAAGAAAAGAAAAGGGGCAGCAGTGTGTTGTGTAATTGCAGCTGTAAAATAATAAGAAAAAAATTATAAGCAGAAAAAAAGGCGTCGTGAACGCTAGAAACGACTAGACAAGACTGAACTAACTGCGCAGTTTTTCGGTGGAAAAGTAGAGTCTCTCGCGCAGGCTAAAAATCTGCCAGAACTGCGCAGTTTCCTCAGTTTACCGCTCAGACATGACGTCACACGGGATAAACTGATCGTGTGTGGGCCCCTTAACACTTCTGTTCCGTCATTTTTCAGTAGTGATTTAAAGTATTTCAATACATTACGTTTCTATTAAAAGTAATTGTTACGGGGGACATATCTGTTTTTACAAATAATTACATACCGTAGCTCCGTAACGACAGCGTTTAGAGAAAAATACCCAAGAAAAAAGTGTCATAAAATAATAATATGTTCTACCAAACAATGCAATTAAATACGTTGTATGTATTTAAAAAATTTAAAATGGCGGCCATATTGGAAAAACGGCGAAGACTATAAATATGGTAACACCGTAATTATAATGTACGTATAAATCCGGGGAAGTTTCCCAATTTAAAGTTTCTCGAGAAACTGATAGTTTTCGAGATCAAATTGGCCATCTTTTTTAAAGCTCAAATGGCAACGCTTTTAAAAATATTTGCCATGTTCTCAAATAAAATCAATACAGTTTTACGATTGTTAAAAAAAATTATAATTTAGTAAAAATTAACTTTCAAGTGTCATTTCAAACAAATAATTAAGTCAAAATTATTAATAATGTTGTTCTTTTTATTACATTTTTATGGTTAACTCGAATATGTAATTACAATATCATTGTGAGTTCTTATATGGTGAAAAAATTATGTTTTTTTTTATAAAAGTACAAAATTTCGAAAAATATGAAAAAATACCTCTCTTGTTCATAATTTTTCGAATAGGAAATTTTTAAATAAACAGTTTTACTTAATTTAGTGTCTACTTTAACCACATAAAAAGTTTAACACTAACTTTGTTCCACCCTGTATATATGAATAAATGTGTTCGCACTCTAGCGGCCGCATTTTAAGTCCAATTTGGTCCAAATTTGGTACACTCTGAATTTGGTTGCCTACGTTTCTCGGTTGAGTACGTTAGCCAAACATATCTGGAAGCACGTTTTTTACCGTAAGTAACTATTTTTTTAGATTTTTCGTACGAGAATGAAACTTTTTAAATGAATAAAAAAATGAATGTAATATATTATTCTGCATATTTTGTTTTTCTTACACGATCTTATAGCTCGCTTGGTTCAACCAAAATCGACCAAAACGTAAAATACCATGAAAGTACCCGGTTCAATTCCAACGTAGGGGATTTTACCATAAGGGCATCTTCTGATTAGAGGCTCAACGGCCGAGTTTGTACTCTGCGAGCAAAGCGAAGCAGTCCATAACCTGAGTCCTCAAGGCCGAAAGGCAATGCGAGATTTTCCGCTGCGAGTGGAACGAATGTGCGTGTGAGCCGAAGCTGGAAGCTTAGGTGCAAATAAATTCTACTAATATATTTCATACACATAGGCTATTCAGCGCCTTCATGAGTAGATCAATTTCTCAAATAGTTGGTTGAAATCCTAAAACATGTAAACATAATTTTGGAAATTCACTCCTCACGTTAGCGGTTTAGCTGCTTGGTCGAATTATTTCAAGTTATTCTTGTTGGAAATTGTAAGTAGATTCTGAAAATTCTGCTAAGCTTAGAAAAACATGCTTGCTTAGTCAAGAAATGCAAGTTTGACGTGAATAAGTACCAATTTAAACAAAAATCTTAAAATATTTATTAATCCAAAACTAAATTAAATATGCCCTATTTTGTCACAAGTACCAAGTAGCACAATAACCATCCACCCTGTATACGCAACATATTTTTTTTACCAAAACCCATTAAAAACCAATTTAAATGTAGTAACGTAAAAATCAGTGGTTTGACTATAATTACTATATCAATAAAACAACAAATATATGATTGGCTAGTGACAGGTGATTTTAAAAAAAATGTAATGTAAATATTGTTCTGTTTATTTTAATTTCTTAAAAATAAAAGCTTAAAGGGGCGCTACCCTGTCCGCCATATTGAATCTGATTCCCATAAGAGCAATGCTACAGAATAATTAATTTTTTCCCGTTAGTTCATGGAATAAATTGAAAAATTTGGTTTCATTTGGAAGTACTGTCATATGCTGATGTTGATTGCTGAATACATTTTCAAAAACCGTTTTATTGTTTTCATAAGCGTATGATATAAATAGTAAAAAATAGTAAACTTTATAAATTTTTTACTCAGTTGCAAAAAGAGAATTGCAAAAAACCTTAGCAATCAACATCCACAATTTATTTTACTTTAAGGAAAAAATACAGCTTTCGTTTTTTGAAAAAAATAACACAAAAATATGCTTAATAGTGAAGGTATGTTTTGGTTATTTAACTTTGAAATTGGTACCCAACTTCGCCGTTTTGAATGTAGGGAGCCGAGCCTTAATAGTTTATTTAAAGACAGGCTTAGACCATAGAGAAAAGTTGCAAACATATTCTAACTTGAAATTTTAAATTAAGCTTGATAAAAATATTGTGCATAATAGGAAATAAACTTTAGTGGACAGTAGGTATACTGAACTTTGTCGCTCACAAATTTACAAACGGAATAAGAATGGTGGTTTTCTCTATTAAATAAATTATTTACTTTCAAACAAAAAACGTGCCTCCAGCCAAGCTATTGGTCAAACCTAAACTTGACTCAGAAGTATTCTCACCTCATCTATAAAATCAAACTTAGATTTAGAATTTTATCTATCAAATAACTACTGATCAAAACTGAGTAGTCGTCTACAAAAAGACAACATTCAACATAAAAATTAAACCAGTTCATATAGTCAATGTTAAAAGTATATCTCTACTGCATTGATACGGCTCTGATATTTTAAAGAGAGCAACTATAAAGTCAAGTCATGATGTAGGTTACTCTTTCACCAGATGTTGTCCGTTCTTCAGAACGCTAATACATATTTCATAACTATACCAATACGTTCGCACAGCTGTGAACTCACTTTTTCAACACATTTCGCTTCACACATAGTAACAAGGAATAACGACCAGAAATCGTTTTAAAGGTTAACGTATAATAAACTCGATTTTAATACAATTTCGCGTTAGCAGGTCTGTGCGTAGCTCACCCACTGAGTGAAAAAAAAACGTGTGAAATAGTGATATGTGTTTTGTATAAAGAGTTGTATTATTAAATTTTATTGTTGTGTAAAACTATCTTTGCTACTGGCTTCCGCCTATGATAGGGGAGTCCATTGCGTGTTTCGCACGTCAACTCAATTGTTAGCGGAATAATTTAGCATAGCTTATATTTTATTACACGATGTTTGTTGGTTAATATAAATAACCACCAACAACCAGTAAGCCCCAGTTAAAAAACGTCGGCAGATTAATTAGATACACATCGGAAAAGCATAATTTACAAAATACTATTTTAAAACAACAAGCTTCATACAGGCTATACAGAGGGGATTTTTAACTCGGTAAATATGTACAATTATAAGGATTTTATTATAGTGTAATACATTTTTATTAATAACAAAATATTAAATTTAATGTTCCTATACTCACGTTCAAACTATTATATAACTAATGTAGTTTATATGATATGTTTTGAGAACAGTCGTTGAAAATGCATACGTTTCCTACAACAATTTCTGCTTACTCAATTCTTGAGGAGAAACTGCTTAGGAGTACAGACAACAAACTATATACAGGGTGTATCAGGAAGAAACGGAAATAATTGCAGGACGTGTTCTACTGATGAAAATAATGAAAAAAGTTCATAAAAACATAGGTCCGCAAACGCTTCGTTTTCCAGATATCCGCCATTTTGTTTTTTGTACAAAATAATTCATATCTAGAGAACGGTTTGACTGATTGAGTTCAAACTTGGCATGAAGTTTAACCTGTCAATGATATATCTCAAGAAAAATAAACGATTAAATCCAATCATGCGTTTCAAAATGGCGGCGGTTTGAAAATTTCAAACCTAAATTACTCGAAAACCGTACATTTTAACGAAAATTGTCAAGATATCTTTTTTGTAGCCCTTTTGATTTCCTATCGGATAGTGTAACTGCCAAAACAATCAGATAACAGTTAAGTTATGTGTACTAATTGGTTTGTTCAACCCGGCATCCTATACCAACACAGTAAAAATACTACAATATTGTATGGACATTTGTTGTCATTACCTTTTAACTTAGCTATTATCCTTCATCCGATTGTTTTGACAGTTAGACCATCCGATAGGGAATCAAAAGGGCTACAAAAAAGGTATCTTGACATTTTCGTTAAAATGTACAGTTTTGGAGTAATTTAGGTTTGAAATTTTCAAACCGCCGCCATTTTGAAACGCATGATTGGATTTAATCGTTTATTTTTCTTGAGATATATCATTGACAGGTTAAACTTCATGTCAAGTTTGAACTCAATCAGTCAAACCGTTCTCTAGATATGAATTATTTTGTAAAAAAAACAAAATGGTGGATATCTGGAAAACGAAGCGTTTGCGGACCTATGTTTATATTAACTTTTTTCATTATTTTCACCAGTAGAACACGTCCTGCAATTATTTCCGTTTCTTCCTGATACACCCTGTATAACCGGGTCTATGCCTGTAGGGATTTTCAAAACGATAAATGTACAGAGCGTAATACTTCACAGTGAACAAAAGAGTATAGCGCATGCGCATGGTTGTATTGTTTGATTTATTTGTCGTACTTTGGGAATAAATTAATATCATTTCCGAAGACTCCGCTCAAAGTTGTAAACATAACCTTATAATATATTCCAGGCTTGTTTGGTTTTGTATAGGATGTGTTGTGCTAAATAGATGTATCGATGTACATTATTATTATAGACTAGGGGAAACCCCCGCGTGCTCTACACTCCTACCCCGTTGGAACCTTCTATACACATAATCTTTTTATGTTATCTATGTAATAAAGGTGTAGTAATAATAACCCCAAAGATAAGACGCTAAATAATGTTAAATGTTAAAATCAAATTATTTCGTATATTTTGTAACATCGGTTATAATAAAGGTTAAAACGTCTACACTTTAAGGGTCAGCTCTAGCTGTCGGCCATGTTGGCTGACACTCCATAAGACCAATGTTAAATTAAAATCCAAATGTTTCCTTTATTTTTGATCTTAAAATTATAAACGATATGTCATTTTAAAGCTATGGTCAATATGCATGCAAATGGCTTTTTAAAAATTAAGAAAAATATTTTTTTAAATATTTATTAAGTATTTAAAACATTGATTTTTAATATTTTTTTATGTTGTCACTATTAATTATAGCGAAAAACTACCAAGCCATTCGCCTGAAGAATTTCGTCCCCAAGATTTTGGTATTTTTTTAAAAACGCTATTTGAAAAATTGCGGGTTTTAAATGGATTTAGGCTGAGCAATGTCCGTGTAACCTACCGACGCTATAGGGTGATTTTAAATATTTTGTATGTTGTAACTATTAATTATAGCGAAAAATTACCAAGCCATTCGGATGAAGAATTTTGTCCCCAAGAGTTTGGTATTTTTTAAAAAACGCTATTTGAATAATTGCGGGTTTTAAATGGATTTAGGATGAGCAATGTCCGCGTAACCTACCGCCGCTATAGGGAGTCGCAGGTTGCTTTCTGTTTTACTAGAGCCGACCCTTAATACAAACCTATCCTAAAAGTTAGAAATACAAACAATTGCTTCAAAGTTTGAAATCAGCTGTTAGTGGAAATATTAGAGCAAACAACTGTTTTATCTGTTATTTTATGCCATTGCTTGCTAAGGTAATGAAAGTAAATACATTCAAGAAATATGTGTTATTTCGCCAGTCTAGGCCTAACCTAAGAATTTTTCCGACTAAATTTACAAATACAGTATTGAAATTAAAAAACATTGTTTCAAAATGAATTATAGCCTATGTTACTCAGGGATAGTGACGCTTTTTAACAGTAAAACTATTTTTTCAATCGGTTCAGTAGTTAAAGAGATTACCCCCTTCATACAAACAAACAAATTTAACTCTTTATAATAGTAGTATAGATGTATACAGGATGTCCAGTAATTACCTGATCAAACTTCGGGGAATGTTTCTATGGATCAAAATAAGAAAACAAGTTTATATAAACATAGGCCCAAAATATGCCGTAATATCCAGATATCCGTAATTTTGTTTTTTTGTAAAAATTAATTCAAATCTAGAGAACGGTTTGACTGATTGAGTTCAAACTTGGCATGCAGTTTAATCTACCAAGGATCACTCTCAAGAAATATAATCGATTCTATCCAATGATGGCGTTTCAAAATAGCGGCTGTTTAAAATTTCATACTTAAATTATTTGAAAACCGTACAATTTACTAACATTTTAAGATACATTTTTGTAGCTCTTTTGATTCCCTATGGGATGGTATAACTGTCAAAACAATCGGATGAAGGATAATAGCTAGGTTAAAGATAATGACAGCAAATGTACATATAATATTGCTGTATTTACTGTGTTGGTATAGTATGCCAGGTTGAACAAACCAATTATTACACATAACTTAACTACTATCCTGTTACAGTGTCTTGACATTTTTCGTTAAAATGTACGTTTTTTTATTTATTTAGGTTTGAAATTTTCAAACAGCCGCCATTTTAAAACGCATGATTCGATAGTATCGATTATTTTTCTAGAGATATATCGTTGCTAGCTTAAGCTTCATGCCAAGTTTGAACTCAATCAGTCAAACCGTTCTCTAGATATGAATTATTTTGTACCACAAACAAAATAGCGGATATCTGGTAAAGGAAGAGTTTTCGGGCCTATGTTTATATGAACTTTGTTTCTTATTTTGACCCATAGAACCTTTTCCCGAAGTTTGATCCCGTAATTACTGGACACACTGTATATTGTCTATAATAGCAACACAAAAATTAACCTAAAAAAATATGCACTTCGTATTATCGTGTTTCGGACGCCGTTTTTCAACCTAAAAAGTTGTGAAACATCTTAAACTGTTCTTAAAGGTTTTGCGCTTTTGTATTATATCTCATACTTGAAAGAAATCGACAGAAACTCATTTTAATCAACAGTTTAACTGAGTAAAAATCGATTACTTTTAACGCATTTTTTTGGGAGTTTTAAGCAATAATTTCCATATTTTAAGCTAACACGTAAAAAATATAAAGCCTTCTTTATAACTTAAAGTAGTTTCCCAGATTATTAATTTATAAATAGAATCCGAAACACGTTATTACGAATGCATGTTTAAACGATTTTGCGGCTTTAGTCAGACCTTTCGTATTGAAATCATATGGCACACTCGGGAGTTTCCTTCAAGATAACGAAGAGCCTTAAATGGTTAACATAGTTGATGATTATTGCAGCTATTGGACGAAATCAGCTGTTATATTACGTTAACGAATAAATGAAGCAATACAACATTGCGCATGCGCAGTACTATTTTGTTGCCCACCCACGGACTAACGAATTTACGTACGTACATTTGCTCTTATATGTGATGATTTTTTTCGGATTCCCTTAACTTTGTTTACGAACTGTTTTTATAACGTCTCACTCTGTTCTGGTGTATCAACTACCTATATCTAGTTATTGATTACAAATATAGGTAGTCCTGGTGTATAAACTACCTATATCTAGTTCAGTTATTGATTAAACATACGAACAATATTTATTTTAAATATTGTTATAGATCAGATTATTATAAGCTAGTAATATAATTTTTGGTTTTATTGTTGTCGCGAAAACAGTGTCTCCGACTCATGTTTTCAAAGAACCAATTTTGAGGAAACATTCTTCTACTTAGCAAAAATACGTAAAGAAAAGTTTTTTGAGTTTACAGTGAGAAAATAGGGACTAAAATTGTTTAGAAACATAATAATATGTCCAAAACAAAAATCTATATTTAAGAATTTTAAAGTATTTATTTTTTTTTTTTTAAGTATTTAAAAGCGCTTTCCAATTTCCAAAATTAATGAGATCGACCCAGTAGAGCTCTATAACTATTATGTAAGCAATAATGCGTGCATATCTTTTCCTTTTATACATTTAAGTTTCCATAATTTATGTGAAATTCGATTAAAAAGATTATGAAACTTCCACTTATATGTATTCAGTACCAGAAACTATAAATCTAGTTGAAATCTACCTCTTTAAAATATATAAAAATGTTATAAATCGAGCCACATTTATTTCTTTATTTAAGATAAGTTTCTGATTTCTTTATAGTTTAAATATATACATTTATCAAATTGGAGATCCAATCCAATATCTTTTGTCAGTTAGAAGACAAAGCTCATCACATGTTCGTCTTATACGCTATAGAATAAAAGTAACACAAGTACCCATATAAAATAAACAAGCAAAACTAAAGACGAATATGACTTACTTTTTCAAAGTGCATGTACACGCATCAAACTCGGCGTAATCCATGAGAATGCCCATTTAATGTACATAGCTCAGCTGATACGATTTGGTGTTGGTACAATAAACAGCTGTTTATTCTAACACTTCTAAACTTACACATCTGGTATTTGAATACACACCGATTTGTATATCTTCTTTTAGGTTAGGTTTTTGTTTAGGACTATACCTAGCCATGCTGAGTTTTTACATTTTTTTAGTTATCACTCCTGATATTATTCTGAATTATTTTATCTATACAATTTGAATTATTTATTATCTTACCTTCGAGATGTAGTTATTCCAAAACCTTTATTTAAATGAAAAGAGAAGGTGTGTGTTGGCATGCAAAGTATGCAAGAGATAACATTTTGTGCTATAAACCAACGCTGGAATATAATAAAACTGTAAAGAATCGCATGTTAGCAGGATTAGTGTGTTTCTTAATTTATGTAATCGAAAATAAATACATACATACATTTGCTTTAAATGCAGAGTGTAAATAAAGTGAAGAAGACAGTTAAAGATCTTTTTTAGTTAAGCCTAGAGGCGCGAGTATAGACGTCGAAAAATAAACAAACTTATTCGATCCTTCTTACCGGAAGGTTGCAAGTTTTAAACAAAATAAGTTGATAGTATTTAGAAGATTTACATACTATTTCAATGAAATAGGTATTGTGTTTTTCTAAACCCAGCATTATCGAATTTCCATCCTGTGCACCATAGATGTTCAACCTTAGAGTTCAACACGAACTCTACCTAGATTTTCAATCTTTGTATTTTGTGTAGCCTATTATTCTGAAAGTAGTGAAAGTACGTTATGTAAAATTACGAGTCCATAAGAAGTGATACATTTAGGATGTCCCAGAACTATCTAGAACGGCGTTGTAGAGGTAAAAATAAGATAAAATGCTCCAATAAACATAGGAAGCAACAATTCTACATAACGGTTTCAGATAGTTCCGGGACACCTGTACAGGGGGAAAGATATATTATACTTTGTAGTTGACTGCAGTTTTAAGGTGTTGTGACAAATAAATCAATATTTACCATCGAAACTACTTCAAATTAGGTAAGCTTTCTTAAAAATCTATCTACAAGGGCGAATGATTTATATGTTACTTTTAAAATAATATATATTAAGTTTGACTTGAAAGAAGATTACTTGCTCGTGCATCACGGAAGATGTCTTTCAAAAGCGTTTCTGTTAGTAAACATATTAGTTGTGAGATTTTGTGTTTAACTTTAATTCTCCCGTTTTGATGGTTTTAAATATTAGTTTTAATTACAGGAATTTAGTTAAAATGGCAATATGGTAATTTGATACCTAATTTTATTAATTTTTTGTCCTTACCTGAATAATAGGGGAGTTGATTTTTTAAATTTTACTTTATTCCCGAAAAACTGTAGGAAATGGGGTAAATTTTCTTTTATTAGGTTGGATTATTAAAACGAAACCAAGCCATAAACGTACAAGTTCCAAAAGTTTTGTTATCAGCGTTTCAGCAAAATTTGACGGTTAATTTTGTCTATTTGTATACGTCTCGAACAAAATAAATAACTGACTGATTTTAACCATGAGAAATTGATGGTTTTGTACCAAGGATCCAAACCTTCAGGAATCGCATCGTATCGAACTAAGAATTAATCACCAGAACTACCAAGCTTTAAACCATGCGCTAATGGAATTTGTTTTAATTATAACAAAAATAATTACTGTCGCTGGTATTTTAATTGCACTAATAAACTGAATAATTTTATAAACGGGAACATTATAACAACCGAGTTTTATTGTCGAACAATTAAAAGTTTATAGAATCGTAAAACTTTAAATCAAGAAATATTTCTGAAGTTAATCCCTTTGTAACCGGCATAAGGCAGGCCTAATTAGTAAAATATATACAGATCGTTTTATGAGTAAAAGATATGTTTAAAAGAAAAATGGCAAAGACCAATAACTAAAACATTTTAATAGAGTAATATACCATAAATTCCCAAATTTGGAAATATGTTGAGCTTCGCTACCTCAAATTTTAAAACACTATCCTACTTAACATTTAAAACTGTTTAAAACGTAACTTATTTACCTATACTCGTTAATTATTTATTTAACATTTTCAAGTGAAAGTTCTAAAATACGCAACAACACTTTTCTGAAGATTTAACCACATCTAATCACCAGGGGACATACATCTTGCTTTGCTTGAGAAATAAATTGACGTAAACTATATTTTAGGCATAATGTTTTACTTGTCTCTTATATAAGTTAAAACATGCATTCTTGTTTCTTTGACCTCTATAATATCAAAAACTATTTGACCGATTTCACAAAACATTTTCACAGTTTATCCATATTGATGCTAGGAGTGTTTAGACATTACAATTACTACAATATAAGGGGTTAAAATGGGATTCCTACCACTGTACAATAAATATAAACAAATTCAAAATAAGTTTGACAATTCAAATGTCAACTAAAATTATTTTTTAAATTAATTAAAAAATGTTGTTTATGTTAAATAGATTTTAATATTATTTGTCTGTCCTTCCTTTGTTATGAAAATTTCATTAATTGAATGACATTTGGTGGAAAAGAAATTAGAAAAGACGGTTGCACTTAAAACGTTCGGGTTGGCATAGGTTCGAATCCGGCAATTTTTTAATTCCAGTCTTTCCATTCCTCGTTCTTTATTAGTCCTATGGAAACAAAAACATTGAGAACTACAAATATACTCGAGATTTGTGACAAAAACTTATTTCTAAGAATAAAAACACAGAACACAACTCTCACAAAAGTACGTTTAATCGCCAAACGCGTTTGAACAACAAAGTCATCATCCTCATTGCCATTTGAGCAATAACAACATTTTAATTGAAACTAAAGTTTTAATTTTGTTGTAGTTTAAATTGTCACAACGGCGTTTGATGGTTAAACATATTACTGTGAGAGTTGTGTTCTGTGGTTTAATTCTTAAAAAATCGATAACAGTAACTGCTCGTTTCTATAAAAAAAAAAATCAATTATTTAATCCTTTTTTAAGCTAATTTTTATTGAAAACTTTAATGTCAGTTTCTGAATCACTTATTATCGTAATAAGCTTATCGAGATAAGAAATACTTGTTACGTTTTTTAGTTTTACGTGATGGCAAACAATTTCTATGTCGATTGCTTTAAATTATTCAGAGATGATCGACGGTGACAAAACGATTGCAAAATCACACCTATACTTTTTGTACTTTTAGTTACCGCAATCTAAAACATGGTCAGTGTACAGGTTTGCAAACTATTCTCTCTAATCAACAAGACAAAGCAGTGTTCTTTGTTTCTTTTACAATATTGTCAACACGTTTTATTGTAATGACTCAGTTAAAACTACTCCGGCCGACAATGTATACTAACAATGCATTACGTAGTAATACAGATTCATCTATTATTGCGGTACATCCTCTGGCCGTGGGAAAGGCACCAAATAACGACCAAATTACCAGAGTGACTCGCCGGAGATATAAACACTGCCGCTCCTAATAAATGTCATTTTTCTTACAAATGAATTCCCCTCTTTCCACCCGTTGGTTTCTGTACGAATTCATAAGTACGTGAATTATTCCACAGTTATTTACTTTAGTTCTACTGTCCCGACGGTGAAATTCGGAGAGCGTGAATCACGATTTCAGACCGAGTAGAGACGGGGGAATCGGTTCAATGATTTGCAACCAGGTGATAGAAAAAGGAGTTTGTTTGAAATAACAAAATATCTTATATTCGGATTAAATAAGGGTATTGTAAATTTTTTCCCGATATTAGTGTAATGGGTGAATGTGAGGAACATCCCGAGAGGTTTCCAATTATAGTTGTAAGTTAATAATAGTGTTTTAAAAGCACAAACAGCTGTTAGATTGTCACATGGTTATCCGAACTAAAAATTAAATATAAAATCAACAGTTAGGAAGTAACTATAAAATCATCTTAATTTATGAGTAGTATACAATTAAAAATAAATATCATAGTTGTTCTGTTGTTAGATGAGCGTCAAACATAGTAAAATGCAAACATCGTATAGAAAATTAGATTACTTGTATTCGCAAACAATCGTGAAAAGTCAGTCATATTTAAAATATTGTTTGACAACAATATTTGTAGTTTAACAACAAAGAAAATTAAACCTTAGTAGTTAGTTAGTTTAAGCCTTTAATTATCTTTCAAATTAATCGCAAAAGTTTTAAATAATCTATATATATAATACAATATATTCTGTCTGTCTATTTGTGACGACATCAACTGAGAACGGCTGAACATATAAATCTGGTGTTTGAGCAATTAAATACAGCTCGTCGGGAGGTATGAGAGTAATTCACATTCGAAAAAGTTCATTCATTCAAAAGTCGGGATGTCATTTCCAAGTTGTAACAAAAGGTAATTTTATTTCGCCCTCTTTTGTTCTGCTTATAATTTTGGACTGGTAGCACTCAATTTGATACACTCCTTGGATTCAACTCCCCAAGTTCTTTCAAATCTGCACAGTGCCGATTGTATAGTTTATTAGTTATAACACAAAAGTGTGCGTTTTTCTTAAACCTTTTGGTTTACCCACTTTTTATACGGCTGTAGTGTTCCAATTGCAAATAGAAAATTTACTTCTCCACAACTTTCTTGTTTTACATTTTTCCGACTCAATCTTAAAGGTCAAAAATAAAAAAATAAAAATGTATGGTTTTTGCTTTAAGGTATTTTTGGCAGTATCGTTTGAACCATTTGATAGAAATAGGTAGAGTGCAGAAGTCTACAAAGTATACTTGAGGTATTTTTGTTCATCCCATTTTCAACATTGACATAGTCGAGGGTGCTGCAAGTTTATAATAAATACTTCACTAGGTTACATTACATAATGTATACACAAAATATAGTAGCTTGTAATAAATATAGGCATATAAATACATGTTATATGATTTAAATTAAAAGTGCAAATAACCTTAATTTTTTTAAAGTTATTAAAAATATCACGGAGAAAGTAAATCTAAAATTAAAGTTGAAATGACACATTTTCTAAACAGTTTGCCTTCAATTAACTGTTTCATCACGGGTAACCGCCGCGCCGTTCTTGCACATTTCCCTTCTACAAATAAATAACAAAGAAAACTCCAATAAATCTCTCAAACAATGAACGACTCCATCATTATTTTCATTTACACATCCCGACCTTACAAAACATTGTATATTATAATCATTGCGGTTTTTTCATTTCGAGTGTATAATTTCTTTCAGCATTAAGAAAATGGCTTAATAAATCAAGACAGGTATAAATAAATTTACATGTCGCAGTCGTATATCTTAGACAACAGTTATGTCGCGGCGTTAGAAATAAATTGTTATGTACAGTACTGTCTAGGATAACTTGGCTTAGGTCCAGTCGAATTAGATAAAAGTGGTAACACACATCTCTGAGTTTAGTTTTAAAATAATAGAGGTTCAAGTGAAAATAAAAGTTAAACCACCAAAAATATTGAAATTTAGTTGAAAATAGAATCGCGGAAGGGATTCTTGAACAGAGTGGCAAGTATTGGAAAGGTTTAATATCTCAGCTACTATTCGAGATCAAAATGTGGTTGTTCCGATATTTTAAAGAACTCTGCCTGAGTAGTACGTGGGTTTCAAAAATCATTAGATTAGTTTTTATCACTGAAAAGTATATACATTTTTTTTGGGATGCATTATGTCTAAAATGTACCTAAAAGTATTTAATCTTTAACTATATAACTTTTTTCAGACTAGTCTAGTCAATGTAATTTGTAATTTAAAAAAAGTATCAAGCCATATTTACAAATTTTTTTATATTTTTAAGAACTTTTTTTAAGATCTAATTTAATTTATTAATTTAGATTGAATAGTGTTACCATGTTAAGATACTTATTGTGGTCCTTTTCTTTACTAAAACAGATTTAAAACACTGTGTTCTCTCAACAAGGCTTGCATTCAATTTGTGTATGGATAGGCCTATATTTTATGAGCCGTTACGGTACAGAGTTAACCGAGTGTCAAAATCTATAAACTTTTTTTTTTCCGGAGCTAGGGTGGAAGCTCTGCCAGGCAACATCAAGGGTCGGCACCTCTCGATAGTGTGGAGCTCGCATCCACTAAACCACCCCCGCTCTGTCATCGACGCCATCCTGGGACTGCTGTGGCATTACTTCAGGATGGTCGTCTGACTATCTGTATGTTTTCACCTATATTCTACTCTCTTCTTCCTTTTGGCTCAACACCGATCTTGTCCATTTTGCAACTTCCCGCCACTGGTGTTTCTTGGCCATCATAAAATTGGCAATGGATGCCACATCTGGTACTATCCCTACCTTTTTTCCAGATAATTCCTATCTCTCTGCCATCTTAGGCAATGGAAGAACGTATGTTCCACGGAATCTTCTTCTCCACAGTATTTACACCTAGTATCTTCCCGAATTTTGAAACGGTGTAGATAGACCCCAAATTCGCCATGTCCCGTGAACAGCTGAGTTGTGTAATAGTCCATCTCTCCATGTTTCCTTTCGTACCACTTCCCTACGTCAGGGATTAGTCTTTTGGTCCATTGTCCCACTTCTTTGTTTAGTGACCATCGTGCCTGCCATTTTTTCCGTGGTCATCTTCCTCAGCTCCTTCCTCCGTATAAAATTCTGCGCCATTTCTTTAACAGTCCTCTCTTCCACAAGCAGATCAATCGGTGGCATTCCTGCTATTACCAAAGCCGCCATAGTCGACACCGTCCTATAGGCACTTATTGTTTTTATTGCCATTCTTCTCTGAATTACTTCTAACATGACTTTGTATTTTTTAAATTTAAGCGCTTTCCGCCATAATACTGGAGCTGCATACAGTACTATCGACATCGCTGCTCCTGCTAAGACTTTTCTTTTACTACTCCTCGGACCCCTAAGGTTAGTCATCAGTCTTTCTAGGGCCTTCACCACTCTTACCGTCTTTTCCGAAACCTCTCTAACATGCTCCGTCATTTTCGCACCTCTATCAAACGTCACTCCTAGGTATTCCACTCCTTTGCTTTCCTTCCTAGTATATAGCAAAATCTATATACTAATCCTCAATAAACATACTCCAAGTTCCTTAGTGATTTGGTTGGGGGAAATAATACGTTGCTTTTTATGCTTTTTATAGAATATTTCATTTTTAGATTATACACATTTGTAATAACATAGATTATTGCTAAAACCATTGCTATCCTGGAGACCCAACACCTAATGTATATACGTAGAGTCTACATATATTTTTAGATTAAAATTTGAAAATCAAACCAGAGTATGTTCGAAATAAAACGATACCAACATTAATATTTTTTGACGAAAAGAGTCCTGCAAATTTAAATTAAAAATTTAGAAAGTGGCATGAACTATTGTGGTTAGAATATAACTTTTAAGCAGGTCGTCAAATAGTTCGGTAGAAATCCGCGGCGCGGTAAAGAGCCTCGTCCACTCGGAGCGCGACGCGGCGAGTTGGCTTTCCCACAATTTTGATCACCTTATCAATTCAGTTTTGTTACTATGCACCGGTTTGGAACTATTACTAACTTTTCTTCACAATTATAACATTTTGTTCATTTTGTATGAATCAAAACCTTGTTTATTTATATCTGTCATAGTTTTCTCTTTACAGGTTGAAATATTTGTTTTGTATAAATAATTTTATGCAAGTATTTAACATTATTAAAAAAAGAAGACAGGTACCTTTGGTTTGGTAATGAGTCTAAAATATACTTACCATTTAATTTCGACACGTGCAGAAGGGCTTTAGTGTGACCGTAGACCACCTGCCGAGGAGTTTGGTAGAGTAGGTACAGTTGAAGATATCCAAACTCAACAAGTTCCGACCGCGAACTCGTCCATTAGGTCGATAAAGAAGCGCGGTTCGGTGCCGAACTTCAACAGTTTGCTATTTATTCGAGGACTTTGCAGCACTACCTCTCTAAATGCGAAGTTAAAATTGTATTTAATTTTTTTTTTCCTGAAGAACTTACTCGTTTAATTTTGCAAATAAAAAATGCAAATTAAAGCGACATTTTGGTTATTGTCAAATGTCCGCTCAAAATAATAAACCATATTACGTTGCTCTAGCTAGTACTGTCTTAGAAATATGATTCTAAAGAAAATTATTATTTCGTCTTAAATAGATTTTGTTGGATAGCTGTTGTTCTCCGCTCCGCAACGCGCCTCTTTCCCGACCTATTGGACGACCACCTTTTAAACCTTCAAAAATATGAAGTTGTTTTTGCTGCCTCACACAGTTCTTCTTGTACTCCAAGCACAGTACCTCATTATGTATCCTCCTGGTGACTTTATACATGTTATACTTATACAGTATTCGTACTAATACATTGTTAAATGTATTTTAAGTTATCGAATTTCGTGAATTTGAATTTACTGTATACGTGTATGTACGTTGTGTGTGCATATATATACGGCAGCCAACTGTGTATGCCATAGATTGAGGCAAACAAACAACTCAATAAATCAATCAGTAAGAATTACATCAAAATCGGATGAATAGTATTTGAAATCTTAATGAAAAAAGAAACAAACACAAACTTTACCTACTCATAATAAAGTGTTATATCAAAATAAATAAAGCGGATAATGTTATTGACAATTGATTTGTCATTCGACTCTGTATGAGCGAGCTGTGACCAACAATCAAACTAAGTTATCGACGAACGCAAACTAATCAGGATAAATATTTAAAATGTTGTTGAAGGAATTCGGCGGTAACCTACAAACGGTGTGGTGTATATTACTCAAAGGCTGGCCGCTCTGGTAGCAATCTATTAATTACTCAGATAGTTAACTAATTATGCCGCTAGGAGCTTGATTGCGGTATGTTCTTTCTACACTTGTCAATCACTTAGCAAATATATAAAGCTTACTTAATACATTCGGAAAGGAATTTCTTTTAATAGATTGTAAAAGAAACGCTGTAGTATTGTTTAATCAAACTTTCAGGCAGACGAGTTCGTAAAACATAGATTAACCCGTTGAGGGTCCAAACATCTGGAGGATTACTTCTTACCAAAACAATTATTTTGTTGTAGAATATTTAATAACACTTTTAAGGACAGTCTGAGAGATGCAAGTTCAAACACACTTTCAAACATTCCTGAACGGTTTTTAAAAAAATGAATCGAAGTGAGGGTTGGATTGTAAAAAGGACTTTGTCCAGAAAAGTTTTACAAAAATAATAATAATGGTAGACAAACGAGTAATCATTTAGGAGGATCGTGTTTTCCTTTTAAAGTAAAAACCCCTAAAACAAATCACAAATTTAAAAAAAAATATTAATATCCTTTTTTCAAAAATGTATTTTTGTGTCTTTTTCGAATAACTTTTTCATTGTTTGTGACACTTTTAAAACACTGCCAAAATCCCAATCTGACTTAATTGCAACAACCACTCCTAATTAATAGTTTATCCGTCCAAAATAACACAAACCTTCACACAAATATTCTCAAAACGTTATGGTAATATGGATAAAATGTACGTAGAAATAAATCAAAACTAATACACTCCCTTTGCAATTTTTTATTTAACTTACATTGTTAATATTAATAACACTCTTGGTTTCGCAACAATCTTATCGTTTACATTTTCACAATATTTTAAAAATCTATTTACTCTAATCCTTTCCTAAAAAAAAAACTCCAAACCTTAAAACTCTAACAGCAATGGCTCAGTAACGTAAGCAAAGTTACGACGCCAAACATTAGGTTTCCAGATACAAATACAGTTATTAACGTTGGATGGTTTCGTGTACTATTTTCATTTCCATTTGCATTCGTTTATTTGCACAAAATATAAACTGTGATCCAAGTTACCTATTACCAATAAAAGTGGCCCTACATATTGGATGTCTCCAAGTACCCATTCGGCAAAAACAATATTAGTAATTTACTCAATTATTTAAGACACAAACAGGTTTAAATGTACTTGAATATTAGATGAAATTTGGAATAGTGAAATTTAAAAATTAATTGTTAATTTTTTTAATGACTCTTGAAAATATTCCCTAGCTCTATACCCAAAATTATTTGAGCTGAAACTTCAGAAAAACTATTCTTGTTACCTTTAATTTACATGAGGGCAGTAGAGCTTCGGAGTTGTTAACGGAGTCAGCTAAAGTAGGAACTTCCAATACAGTTGTTTAGGATCTAGCCTAGTTAGCATGGTTTGTTTGCACTCTGCTCCCCCGTCTTTTTGTACAACTGTTATGGAAAAAATATATAAATATAAACAATGTATGGTTAATAATAATATATCATTTGAAGTTAAAGCAAAATAATAGCTCTATTTTTTTAAAGTTATGGTTCGTTCGTGGTAATAGTTTTAGTCTTAATGGACTGACCGTTTCCTCAAATCAAATCCACTTTCAATCTGATTTTATTTTAACAAATACCCAGACTAGTAAAACAAACTTAACTAAAAGAACGACATTATTTCATTACAGACAGACAACATTTCTCGTCAAACATATAACAAACCATAAAAAGCAAGTCATTCGCTTTCCGTACAGTCGGTCAGGTTCATCTTCCCACGAGCCGAATATTATTAAAAATTTCAAAGTTATTTTTTGACGAAAAGGAAAAATGTCGAGTATTAAAACGCACTTAGAAACAATTTGGCGGCACAATTGTAGACGGACTATTAGGAAGTGAAGATTCTAACAAATGGACAGAGCTGGAACAATTGCGAATTAGTTGTATCTCGACTGGCGCTTGTCCTCCATATAAGGGAGTACATGTAATGAGGTCCATTCATTCTAAAACACACGGCAGAGTGTTTGCGGCGAAATTATTAGAATGAGATTTCCAGTACATTACCGTTTTAATGGCATTCCTTTCTGGAGCATATTGTGTAATCTAGTTCTGATTTTTGTTTCAGGTGCTCCCATTTACTGAGGCGAAGTGAAGCGAAGTTCTCTTATGTCCAGGTACAAGTTATAAAAACCTGTTTGCTAAATTTTCATTAAATAAAACAATTTTTGTATGGATACAATTTTTTTTGTAAGCAATTTTTTCTTTTATCAGCGTGGAAGTGAGAAACGTTCAGAAAGACGTTTTTCCTGTTAGGTTTTGATTTTGATGTAAAAAAACACAGCTGTTAAATCGTAACATTATGTAAACTAACAACCTCAAAAATTGATGTAAACAAAATCCACTGATGAAAATACAAATTCAGATTAAAGTATAAGTAAAAATAAAAACATTTACTAGTGGCATTATTTTTTTATTAATGAAACCATAATATAATAACACAAAAATATTATATACAACATTATAGTACAGGTATTCGCAAATAGCCGTACACTTTGTTATTTCTACAACCCAGCACAAATGATATTATTATTGTTTAATATAATTATACACACAGGAAAACGGAGCGAGGGCCAGCCGATCTTTAGCCGTGGGGGTCATAAACTGTCAAAACTGCCAGGTAGGGCCGAGGGCCAGTCGACTCCCCAGAGCGGAAGTGATTCAGGGGAGGGGTAAGATTAAATGCATAGAGTACGACTCTAAACAAATTTCTATAGAAGAGTTTTAGGTTAGGTTAGGTTAGGTTAGGTTGTTTTTTTAATTATAATTATATAAAGTGATAATACGACGAAATATTATAATTATACAAATATTATAATCATACCGTTATCGGCAAAATACTGTGACTAAACAGTTTAGGTAAGTCCTCTAGTTTTTTTTTAATTCTAATTATATAAAGTGATAATACGACGAAATATTATAATTATATAAATATTATAATCATACTGTTATCGGAATACATAAACGATAATTAAAACCTTTCCACCCCCACACCCACCGCACAGTAGAACAGGTCACTGGTCCCTAGCCGGCTGGCCCTCGCTCCGCCAAGCCTCTGGCTGTCAAATTACCCTCGTCAAAGTTTTTAGGCAACTGGCCCTCGGTCCTAGACTCATACACACAATACAAAGAAAAATAATTATTGGTGCATTAGTGTCTTTCATATTACTGACAATTTGTTGATATTACATTTTGTAAAACATTCTTCATACTTTACTGCGCTATATTTTAGTTATATTAACAAGGTCACGCCTAGACAAAAATATAATTTAATATAAAACCCAAAGTTTTAACGTAATATCAATAAAGAGCTCTTTTATTATTTCGATTAACTAAAACATAACTTTTACACTACGTAACAGTAGATTTTCCGTTCATGGGGCGTTGCACAGTCATTGCCAAAATATTATTGAGGGGTCAAATTGAAACATCAAATTATGAAACCAATTTTTGAGGTTTAACGTTCAAAAAAATATAATAAATTGGAAAGTTACAGGAATAAACAATATTTTTTTGAGTTTAAATTGCAAAAAAGTTTGGTAGTAAACATTTTTTTAAACTCTTGAAAAGTGCCTGGGGTTTCCCACTTTTGTTGAAATTATTGGTTTATAGTTCCCAAGCCAATTTGATAAACACAAAATGCAGGGTAAACACTATTCATTTATTCCAAATATTTAAAAAAAGGTTGGTATTATACATTATAAAATCGTAAAGAACACAAAACAACATTACTGGATCCAACGACATTCACTATATTCGAACAACTCAGGTGTTCAAAGCGACAAGAGCTCTTGCGATTGAAATTTGTTTCTAAAGTTTCAAGACAGGTTCAGAAAGACATTAAATATAATTTTCAGTTCTTAGTTTTTTTTAACTATATTTTTCGATAGAAAATGTTGTCTTGACTATCACTAACTTACAAATAACAAATACAATAAAAATATTTACAACCACCAAAGTTTGCTATGGATTTATCTAAATATTAATAAAAGACATGTTGTACTTTTATCAAAACTTGTACTTACTAAAAACATCTCCTCTAACGTTTGACTTGTTTGCCGGTTTCAGCTTTCAAGTGAAGTGTTCACAATAGTCAAACATTCTTCCACTCACACTCGTTGATACTGTAGCAAGCTCAATGGAGCCCATTGCATTCATTTGTACCTTCCTAAGTTCTGATACCATTTTATTACATGTGATTCTGCAATGCTGTTCATTTAAGAAAAACAATTCCTGCAATTCTGTGACATTTTTGCTAGAATATCTTCTTAGTTCTTTTGACTATTTGATCTTCCTCTATCAACTTCTAGTTTTCTTTTCCCACTCCACACCACTTAAGAGCTTTCGTTGAAACTGTACTGGACATGTCGCTCACCCAGTCTTCTGCAGACACTCGTTACTCCTCTGTAGTTCTCGGACTAAAACTGGAATTTTCAGAGTATAATACTTTTTCCACTTGTTTATGATCGTGTTCAGGTTGGTTAATTTGGTTTTGATTTTCTTTTATAACATCACCAATTTAAATTAATATCACCTTTCTAGCAGCATATACTGAAGAACAAACTTTTACAAATATAATATAATCAGCATTGACTACCATCAATCAGTAGTCCACATAAGGGTCATTGAATGAGTGGTAATAGTACACCAATACATTGTGACAAAGCTAGACACGAAAAAACAGGCGAATGGTATTTCTTAAGTTTACCTCACTTTTTGCAATTGTTATAGTATTCCGCTTATTTTGGTACAATTTATCATTTTTTTAAATGCTTGACCTGAGAGTGCCTATCCGGAATTTGCACTTACAAACCAATAAAATTCAAAAAAATGTATTGGTTAAAAATATAATAAATAAATAAATTAATTAAAATTTTGAATAAAGAATTACGAGCAAGCCTTTTCTGACTATTTGGAAAAACAGAATGTACCATTTTAAATGAATTTAGAGATTGTTGTTGTATCGTGTATTTGTGTATCCCCTACGAAAAAGGTAAACCAGTGAAAAAAGGGCATAGTTCCAGTCTACCTCCCAAGAAAGTCAGCCTAACAAAGTAGTTATATCTTGGATTATAAGTCCTGCAACCGCTGATACGATAAGTTGAAATTTCTATTTCTGATTCTTTACGTTTTTCTGTTCTTGAATTAATACAAAGCTTCACTTCGTTAGTAAGGAAGCAAAATTAGCTAATTTGTGTTGCGTGGGAAATCATTCGTGTTTATTGGGAAAAATACAAATATTAATACAATTGTAAAAAATTATGAAAACGGGAAGGGATTCGACTGGTGAAGTTGGTTCCACCTTTGCCACGGGTTGCAGTACCTTATTACTAATATATAATCGAATAATTTTTAAAGTAATTTTCAGATTTTTCCCTTTATTTATACAAAGTATATAACTACCTTTGGGCCGAATTGCACGTTTCTACCTGAACCAGAAGTGCCTTATAATTATTTTGATGATGAGTGACAAAAATGTACATTTGGATTTCTCCCCTTTCAGAAATGCTTAGTATTGAGTGCTAAATTGTTTTCAGTGCCCTAAACTGCTATAGTTTAAAAGAAGTGTTATTTAAAAAAGCCAATCTTAAGAGAAAGCAGAGATGTGAGGGTGGGAAAACCGGGTGAATTGGTTGAAGTAAAGATACTCTGACATGCTTGATTGAACTTGGCCTGGCCCACTAACGTGCCCTTAGTTCCAAATTTGTGATTTATTCATAGTATGATTGTGAGTGTTTCAACACAATAACGTCACACAAAAGAAGGGAAAACGCAAAGATTTAACCTACGTACTAAATGTATGGTAGTGTAAATTTTTATGTTACCTGACTAGAGAACAAGAATTAAAAATTGAAAAAAAATTCACGACCACTGATTTGCTAATACGCTCTTACAATAAAAATGGCGAACCGAAATGTATTCTATGTTCCTCACCAACAAAACCTATTTAATGACCTTCCTACAACTTATCTTAGCAATTAATTGATAAAATATTGAAATCAGGATGAAGAAATAGAAACCTCAAGAACAACTAATTAAAGAAGTATCTCCTTAACAAATTTTTAATCTAGTGTTGTAAAAAACGAAACACGACGGACGTAGAAGGAACCAATTTCGTAGGACCATTACGTTGAAAGTTAATGGACCCGGGTTTGGTAGGTACTCTACTTCTAGTCCGTGAAGAGAATTGCATAAATAACATATAATGGAGAAGGTATCCTCCGACAAAGGACCGTAATGGGTTCAGCGAGCTTTCCTCCAACTTGGTTACCGTGATATCAATAAACATGCTTAGTAGTTAGTAGTTGAAAATAGTTTAAATTCTTAGTTTTGGGAATTTATTTGGGTTGTGATGATGTTTGCTGGGTTTTAGTTTGGAGTTGAATTTATAATTAGCAGAGTTTATTATCTGGTAGCGAGTGGAGTGGTATGACATCCGACCTAAATGTATTTTGAGTAAACGAGTTTATTTTAAATGTAACCGTTATTGGCATGGGCATAATCTAGTGAATACTTATTTTGTTTTTTATCCACAAAATGTTCCATTTACTAAGGTACCATGTCAATTAGTATGTCAAAATATATCAGTATTTAAAGAACAACATTTTTGATTCACTTTTAAAAGTAAAAGTTTTTGAAAATATGTGCTATCGTTCTAAAAATCGGTCAAAACATATAAAATTATCTGCAATATACTATTGTTTACGTTCCTGTATGCCAGTTGATTGAAGATTTTTAAAACGCAGAATATTAAAGAACGATAAAGCATAGAAAATAGATAAGGATTCCTTCTTTCTGAAACCGTTTATCTATTTCTCCTGAGTTATGAAACCATTTTCTGTATTTAAGGTCTAGTTTAGGTATATTTTTTAGTGCATTGTTTTTTTTTAATAAAAACAAAATTTATACAAATCCATATGGCTACTATTCTCATAACGTGCATTCATGTTGGTAATTTTAATATATAGGCTAATAAATAGTGTTTTTTATCCTTTGTGATAATTGGTACAATATGGCGCAAGTAGGTATACAAAAAGTTAAAAGTGAGTTTATATTTCGACCTATGTAAAATACATTTTCGGTGGACTGCCTGAGAATGAAACAATGCATGGAAGTCGAGATGTTTTTATTTTGAAAATATATTACGATCTTTACTTTATAGGGGAACTTTAACACTTTGTTTGTCCAAATATAAAGGACAATATCTTTTATCTGGTTCAAAAAATGTTGTAAAATACATGGTATCTAAAATTCAAATGTTTTATTTTGCTGAAATAGAAAGTGCAATAATTGTAGCAATGACAACACAATATTTTCATTTATATATTTTGTGTAACTAGAGATTCAAAGGTAAAATAAATATAATTTTATTATAAACAACAAGCTATTCAAAACTTTGTCATTGAATGTCTTAGAATTTGAAATGATTGACACTGATTGTCACACCAAGTAGTTAATTGTTCCATGAATATTTAAAACGTTTATTTTCTCCATGTGTATTGCTACTTATTTAACCATATTCTTAAAGGTTTAAGTAAGGCAGTTTATGAGCTATGAGTATTTAAATACGTTAGTTTAGATAAGGTTTAATATCTGTCTGGCGTATTTGATTTTGCATATTAACTCGTTTCGGGACTTATGTACCATCATCAGAATCTTCGCTCAAGAGAGGTCGTCTATTAATGTTAAAACACTAACAACTCACACATTACTCTACAGGTGCACAGCTCAGCGTTTGAATGACTGGTTGCTTATCCCTGCTAGTCATTACGGTTATTTTGACAGTGTGTGTTAACGAATTTGAATAGAAATTGAGTTATTCATTTAACTCCAGTTCATATTTGTTCATTCTAAACGCTTTATAAAAATCGATGTCTTCAATGGCGTCCATGTATTTGCATAATGTATAGACTTAAACTCAGTTTCAAAATCGATATATTGGTGGTTACTATTAGGCGTTACTGTCTACAGGTTTGTCTTATATAAACACAATTATAATCAGCGTAGGTTATTTGATATACTCCTATGTTGGTTATATTTGTTCAAAAGTTGTTACGCCATTAGAGAGAAATGACGATGAGTTCGCTTTCTTTTGGGCATGTTTCTGCTTATAACTTTAGGCTGGTAGCACCTATATTCAATTTGAGATAGTCATTGGATACAGTTCGCCGATTTCTTTCAAATGGTCACTGTTCATATTTAAATTACCTAGGTTGCATATTGTAGGAGTTATAACACAAAAAGTGTACATTTTTCTGGAACCTTTTGGTCTATCACCTTTTTAAACCGTTGTAGCTTTTCAACGGTAGGTTTTAGAAAATATCGGAGACCACCACGGCGATTGAAAATTTAATTCTCTACAACTTTTATGTTAGTAATTTTTTTTCGACTAGAACTAACGTTACAAAAATGCAAAATAGGTTTAATAGTTGTTGATAGTTTTGCTTTAAGGTCACGTGGACAATGTTATGCACGTGGACAAAGTCATGCGTACAGTTAGTTATGCAATAATTGTATTATCAACGACTACAAGATAATCTTTAATTAATGTCAATACATTTTTTAATTAATTTAGTACAACGCTTCCAAAAATGTTAAGAACAAACTCTCTATCTAAATGAATAAAATGTTAATTTGAGGAAATAGTACAAAATAAATTGAAAACAAATGAATAAAGAAGAACCCAGGTGATCTATATTGCAACCAAAAAACGACACTGAAGCATCCATCGGCTATTACTTCATATAAGTTATTTTACAAACATATTGAAAGAACTGTTAAGCCGGTTTCGTTAGGTTTTAAATTATAGCCAGCCGCTTCAACAGATATTGGCTTGCAACAAACTAATCTCGCGCTTTCTATATTGGCTAGTGACTTTAACACTTTAACATTTCTACTTTTAGCGGTCGACTTGCGAAATACAAAACATTTTTACTGCGTGATCTTTCACACTTTACCCGTTTTCTAATATAGTGCACTGCGTGTTTTTTAAAGGTTATGTTGAAACGGCAGTTAAAACGACATCTCTTTCCGCGGGCGATACCGGGCTTCGGACAGTAAAAGAGGCTGTTTAGCGCCTACTCATTATGGATGCAAATGAAAGGGAGAGAGAGAGAGAGAGTAGGGATGAAAGAAAAAGAAGGAAGTCTAAGAATAAACTATAAATATTTGAATTTAAAACAATATCACTTTACTTCCTTTCTAGTTGATTGATAATAATTGTAAAAACAAACAATATTTTATATGCTGTTTCACAACTCTCTACCAAAACCTTCCAGAGCCAAACACAATATTCTAAATGTCATTATTAAAAAGTACCAAAGTCTCTATTTCTTACAAACCTCCATTTCGCTTCTTTCACTTGGCAAACACTAGCCTATCTTAAAACCGGAATGAAGTAACTAATTGAAATTTCGTGTGGAGTTTTATCTTATCTTCTAAAGCGAGAGATAATTGTCTGTCTTCTAAATGGATCTGGAATCTCCGTCTAAGGATTTTGGATTTTTGGATTTTATATGGGGCCTTTGGCCACGAGAAATCGATTGGAAATGGTCACCAGTCTGGGAAAATTCGTTTTCTACGACTTTTTATTAAATTAAAAAGTGAAATTTGTCCATTTTAAACAATACAGAGCACAGCTGATGCAAATGTTTTCAATGTCATTACAATAATCATCTGTTTTCTTTTAAACAAAGCACAGCTTATGCAAATGTTTTCAATGCCTTTACAATAATCATCTGTTTTATTTTAAACTGTATTTTATTAGAGGTAAGCCTAATGTTGTATCTATTTATAGTTACCATGGCAACAAATACTTCTGCTAAATAAACATACCCTTTATTTTGTTGTTTAATGTTATAGGCCTAACCTAAACGATGTTCACGGAAATTTGCAATAAAGTTATTGACGTGAGCGAACTAGGCCCTGCTTATAATCGAGCTTTAGCTCGGTCTCCTGGTAATATAATATATAACCAAACTGTAAAAAAAAAATAATAATATTACAAAGTCTCACTTTAAAATGGGGGGAAAATGTGGTTATTCGCTATAAGAAAAAAAAATAGTAAAGCATTTGATTGTTTGCAATGTTGTATGTGACTTCAACTTACTTAGATTTATTTGTTTAATTAGTTCTAAGCTAATCTTGTTTAGACAAGAAATTTAAGATTTTAGTTGGTTGTCAGTTACTCTAATATTCATTATACTACACAAAAAATAAAAAGCAATGTTTTTTCATAATTGTTTTTTTCCTAAAGTTTAATGATTTTCGAAATATTCAAACTTAAACAGTTCAAATGACCGAATTTTAAATTGGGTGGCTGGAATAAGTTGATTATTTTGTTGCATTATTCGGTTTTGTTATTATGTTTTAAACTGAATGCAAAATTTAAGTTATTGTATCAATATGTTCTTGAGATAACAATTGACAAGTTAGTGACAAAGTCTAGACTGTGTGTACTGTGTAAACAAATACAGACTTTGGGACACTTTAAAACAATGATATTATGAACTTTCTTTGGAACAGAAGCAGTACCTAAAGTTATTGGTAGAGAGTTCTGAAACACAGTGTATAAAGATAAGGAAAATATAAATTTTCCGAACCACGCAGTCACTTTTACTATGTTTATTTAGACGTACAGTTATATTTACTTGAAAAATAAAAATAACATGATTTTTAAAGCATGACTGTAAAAACTAATTTACATTATAATATTGTTATATGGTATTGATTAATACCATGTTCATTTTCATGTTACAATATATATACAATATGTTGGTAGACAGCTGACATGGATTCCAAATATTGATGTTGTAGTTAAAAAACTTTCAAAAGTTGTCTTCTTGTTTAGTAGGCTATATGAGGTTATTGGGGAAGGGTATTTCAGGAATGTTTATTTTGTATTTTTTAGTCAATTACGTCATATTTGATTGTATTGTGGGGTTACAGCTGCAGAATAAAAGATGAACTGATAGTAAAGACGAAAGCTGGAAGAGATATGACTAAATCTCATGGGAGAATACATTGCAAGCCTCTTTTTGTTTAAACATTGAGTTTAATTATTCTCACAGTAATCAATTTGTACTTATATGAAGTGGTTAGGTATACTATAAATAAACTGGATGAACTGCCCAAGAGACATTAAATCCATAAATACAATACAAGAAATAGAAGGGAAATAAATTTCAGATACTATAGGCTTCAGAAATCATCAACCTGTCATTGGTCGGTGGGTTTAAAAATATACAACAATATTAGTAATAACCTTGATGATACCACAAGTAAAAAATGTTTGAGAAAGTATTATGCTTGGCTTGTCGAGAACCTCTTGTATTCATTACAGGAATTTTATACACTTAAGAACGATATGCTAAATTGTCAACCTATTTTTATTTTGTGTGATAATGTATGCATGTTTATGATTAGAGATTATTAATGTATGAATAGTATTTACAAACCTGATGTTAACTTAAAATACATTTTTGACAATGTCTATTGTACTGAAATTATCAAATGGCAAAACAATTATTATTTTTATAAATATGAATTTCTCCCTTTACTTTATTATATTACTTTTCAATGGTTGATTTTAGTGATGGTTTTGGTTGTTATGGTTTTCAAAATGTCCTCACAATTCAGTTCATTATGAAAGAAAATTATTTTAAATAGAAAGTATTGTTTATCAATATTAATGCAATTACAATATTTCAAACGAGCATCTCTTATTGTTTATAATGTCAAACTCCAGCTGCCTCAATATTTAATGTTGTTGTAATGTAATATTTAAAAACATGACAGTTTTTATTTACAATTTGAATAACAAGTTCTACTTTAAACCCTATAATACATTAACTTAATAAATATTAACTAATCCAGTCTAAGCAACTTCAAAATAAACTTCTTGAGATTATCTTAAGGGTCTTCTATACCTTGCGTAAAACAGCAAAAATATGCACTTCGTATTACCGTGTTTCGGACGCCGTTTTTCAACCTAACAAGTTGTGAAACATCTTAAATTGTTCTTAAAGGCTTTTTGCTTTTGTCTTATACCTCATAATTGAAAGAAATCGTTGGCAACTCCTTTTAATCAACCGTTTAAATGAGTAAAAACCGGTTATTTTTAACGCATTTTTTGGGAGTTTTAAGCAATAATTTCCATATTTTAAGGTAACACGTAAAAAATATAAAGCCTTCTTTATAATTCTAAGTAGTTTCCCAGATTATTAATTTATAAATAGAATCCGAAACACGGTATTACGAATGCATGTTTCAACGATTTTGCGGCTTGAGTCAGACCTTTTGACATACTGTACACTCGGGAGTTTTCTTCAAGGTAAAGACGAGCCTTAAGAAGGACAAAAATAATTAAGCTGAATCAATGACTACATATCAATAAGACGAACAGTTTAAATGGGTAGAATTCAGCCCATTAAAGTAGGTATAAAAGTGTGATTTTGCATCCCGCCGTTAGGAGCGCTGAGCGCTCTTTTTGCAGACGAGTGTGTGACAAGAATGGAAAGAGAAGGAGAGACAGAGAGGTCCGACTACCATGTGACCTTGAACGCAGATTGTTGTGTCTCGGACAAGCTTTGGTGCGTAGCCCCATATTTATCAATGCGATTCATTTCCCACATTGTAATAGCAGTGTACTAAATAAATACATTTTAGTTGGTTTTCTTTTCTAATGTTTTTTAAGTAATGTAAGTTTGTAAATATGGTTTTAGTATGTAATATGGTTTATAGTGTAAATACTGTTAGTGTGTAAAGTAAATAGCTGCTACATTTTGCAATGCAGTCCTGTCCAAAAAGTGGAGGATCTAAATGTTCCTATAAAAACTGCAACAATACATCTGTGAAAAATAAAGACTTATCATTTTTCAGGTTTTCAGTGAAAGACAAAGAAATGTATGAATACATAAAGTTTTCTTTACTGTTGTGTTATATTTGTGCGAGAATTAATTCTCGTACAAGTCGTAGGGAATTAATCAACATAAGAATCAAAGACTTTGTGAAGTTTATTAAAATGTTTTGACAGTTAATTTTTAATGGGAATATGTAAGGACGAATGTAAAAAGAGGGTTATTAAACAGGGTGCTTCATAACTCTTGTCACATATTGTTTTGGAATTGTTCTTGGGTACAAAGTAAACATAAAATCACTGTTAATTTGTCTAAAATCATTTTGGTTGTCCTACTGTGACCAAAATGTTTATTTTTTAGTGCATATCTAAAAAATTACTAAACGAAATAATACCAAATTCATATCAACCTTTTGATAGTATTACCTAAATGGGAAAAAAGTTAAGTTGACGTGACTTCAATATTTTAAAAATGGCGACCGTTTACAACTTTCGAACGGAAATAACGAAATAACTAGCCCTTTCCCGAAAAAATGTCAAGAATAACTTTTTTTTGCAAATTGAATTCCCTATCGATTAAGTTCGTTTAAAAAAAAAATTTTAGAGAATAACGGACTTATGGTATTTTTCGACAGACAGTGCATGCCCCTCTGTTATTTATAATTGCAATTATTAAATTTAATCAAATCAGTTTCATTTATTTTGACACATAAAGCTGTTTGTTTATACAAGTTTTTATTAAATTTATACTATTGGTAAGTTCTTTTAAGAATTGTTTCAGTTAATACTAAACTCGTAGGAGTCAGCTGATTTGAGTTTTGTCTGACTTATTGTTTGTGATGATATAGTAACAATCGGCACCAGCTGATTCTGTTTTTGTTGACTTTATTATTGTTCTAAAAAAGCAACAAACAATATTGTATCCATAGTATTGTATTTAGAAACATTTTAGCATTAAGTTTTTCGTGTTTTAAACTGTGTTTGCTTTATTAATTAACTATGGAAATTGGAAAGTTACACAAACGCTGAGTATTGCCTCCATTTTACCTCCTAAGTGAAATAGATTCTGCCAATAAAAATATTGCAAATATGGTTTAGTAACCAGGACTACTCTTAAGTACTTACTAATTGCATAAATTTAATACAAATTTGTGTAAACAAACAGTTTTCTGGGTCAAAATAAATGAAACGCATTTGACTAAATGTATTATTGCAATAAAATATTATCGCCGTCCGATCCTGGACATCGCCCCCAAGAGGGGCGTGCACTAACTGGCGGAAAACGCCATTCAGGATATGATTCTAAGCGTAAAAATGATTGAAAAAATTCCTATGAAGGTATGTCCTAAAATGAGCGTTCCTTCTATCAGTCTGTATGTGATATTTTAATTAAAAATTATTAGTTAAAACCCACTAACAATATAGAGATGAAACTTCCCACGTAAGCGCACACGCTTGCAGACTTATTTAGTGTAAAAAATCTTTTTACCTTTCTAAAAGGCGGACATTAAAAGTGTTTGTAGATACGACCGTTTTAATGTTACTTGAATTTGTAAAATTTAATGCCTCAAACTGTTCCTTTACAAAACAAACAATTGATTCAAACTGTCAAATTTCAAATACATATATTTACGGATTGATAGTCATGGGTTTGATTCCGAGTTTTTCAAAATCAAGCCGTAGGTGCAGCAGGATTGAAGCACCTCAAAGTACAGTTAACCAGAAAAGTCCTAAATTCCCAATTATCAATATGTGCCCCCACCATTAAAAACGCGGGGGAAAAATAATTGTATTATTAACACATTGTTTTTTATGCACTGATTACAAATCTTATATTGCAATATTTCTGAAACAAACCAAGCGAACGTGAAACCCAAATTTGTTATTTGTCTACCATTTTTGACGAAACTCACTTTCTTTATGTTTTTTGAAGTGCTAAATTTGAATTTTATATTGGATTTTACACATCTCACTTTTGTGGCGCGCTAATAAATTACACTTATAAATGATTTTATTATACAAAGAATTATTTAAATGAGGGACTTGAGACTATTTTGTTAGTTATGTTTCGCTGCTGAAGTAGCATTTATATTCCAATTATTAAAAAAAAGGATGTTGGTAATAGGAAAAATAAACTGATAGATGTGTTTAAAATAATTAAACTTTATGGGATCAATGCAAAGTTATTATTTACAGATGCATAGACTGGATAGTTAACTGCGGAAATGACGATTTTGCAGAACTACCAGACAATAAGTTGAGGTACCGTGTCCCGTGTTCAGTTCATTTTAAAAGTACAACATTCACCAACTCATTGAAAAACAGGCTAGAATGTTGATTGTTATACTTTCCTGCTAGAGAACGGAAAATTTGGCAATTATTAATTTTAAGTGTTTTATAGGAAATAAAATAAATAATAACATACGAAATTTATATAGTTACGTCTAATTGGTGAACTGGGGGCAACAGCCCCTTCACAATAAAAATAAATTTTTAGCCGAATTTTCGAAGAAAATAAGAGCTATTACACTCGACTCAATTTGAAAATTACTTTATATTATATATATATCTGTTTTATTCCCGGATCGATAAGTGGTAGTAAATATGCTTCAAAATTGCTGATTTTTTGGTGAAAGGATCCTAGTAGGATTCTTCAGATATGCTTTTTTTTGTTTTTCGATCTGATTCAAAATGGCGGAGTTATACCGATTAATCGTTTTTGGGTAGGGATTTAAGTATATGGATTTTTCCCACCTTGATAAAATGTTAGTAAATATGCTTCAAAATAGCTGAAATTTTAGTGGAAGGGTCCTTGTAGGATGTCCCAGACACTGATATTTCCATTTTTCGATTTTACACAAAATGGCGGTTTGTTTGATTTAAACCAAAATGGCAAAGTTAGAGCGAGGAAATTGCATTATTACTACCAGCCATAAGCCCTTGTGCAGATTTTGAGCTATATCGTTCAAAAGGTAATTAAATTTTCTACAATCCTGTGCAAAGGTATTTCAGGTACAGTCCCCGGAACAAGGAACAAAATTGATAGAAAGCTCCCGATAAATGATTTTTTCATTATAAATGTCAGGTTTTTGCGCGATTTCTCCCACTCATAAGCCCGTGTGCAATTTTTGAGCTATATCGTTCGAAAG
>JAGFPH010000016.1:9049-55010 GCA_018207615.1 Philaenus spumarius
TTAACTTATTAACCCTGCAAAAATTGTATTAATAAGACATAAATTTCTTTTATGTGGGGGGTGAACATTTTTAAGGCGGGAACAACTTTATTAGAGAGAATCCCCAAAATTTTAATTTTTGATAAGCTTGAAATATTGGTCAAATGTAAAAAATCTCTCTTCGAAATGAAAAAACCCTCCCCACCAAATTTCAATGGCGCAACTTGAGCTATTGCACCATGGGTTGGGCACCCCTGGGAAGCGCCCATTGTAAATCCCACCAAATGGGAAGTGTCGTTCGTTTTCTGAATGCACAAAATGTTCAGCATACAGTAGAAGCCCTGTTAACCGCCCTTGCTTAAACCGCCCGCCAGGTTAACCGCCGACCTTATTGCTAGAAATCCTTCCCTTCCCATTACCGCGCCAGAAAAGGTTCAAGGCTGACCATTTCTTTGTTTGACATCGTTTACCGCCAGTACAACGTTTGTCAACGTACAATACAGTCAGTCAGTCGGTTTGAAGCTAAAGTATTACATGGTTGGAGTTCAGTGAATTGTTTTCAGTCTTTTGTTTTTGTTTATTTAATCAGTTAAAATTTATTAAATAGTTTATTAGTTAAAATGAGTGCGGTAAAGCGGAAGCGAAATGTAGTTACTATGGAACAAAAATTAAAAGCAATAGAGAGAATTGAGAAAGGAGAATCTGTTAAACTGATTAGTAATGACCTTGGCGTTGGTGTAACCACGGTAAAAGACTGGCGAAGAAATAAAAAAGATATTCAAGACTACTGTACACAAATTGAATCGGAAAAAGTTCTTTCGTCGCGCTGCAAAACCACCTTAAAAAAACCACATAACGAACAGGTTGACGATGCATTATGGTTGTGGTTTATGCAAGAACGACGCAAAGGCACGCCTATAAGTGGTCCACTTTTGAAAGAAAAAGCTGCCATTCTACACACTAAGTTTGAAAAAACGGGCATGTTTATGGCCAGTGATGGTTGGTTAGCACGGTGGAAAAAGCGACACGGCATTCATCATTTAAGTGTTTGTGGAGAAAAACTATCAGCTGATCCTGTAGCAGCCGATGAATTCACCCTGAAGCTCACTGAGTTTATTCAAACAGAAGGGTTGCATCCTGAGCAAGTGTACAATGTTGACAAGACAGGTCTTAATTTCAAACGACTTCCTCAAAAAACTTTTGCCGCTAGTTATGAAAAGTCTGCTTTAGGATTTAAATTGAATAAAGAGAGATTAACAGTAGCCTTATGCACTAATGCTACTGGTACACATAGGCTTCCACTACTGGTCATTGGGAAGTCTCAGAAGCCACGTGCTTTTAAAAACATTAATATCTTATCACTTCCTGTCTTCTACAGAAGTCAGAAATCGGCATGGATTGACGAAATGATTTTTAAAGATTGGTTTATTAACGAGTTTGTACCTAAAGTAACACATCACTTAAAACAATTAAAACTGCCAATTAAGGCAATTCTGGTTTTAGATAATGCACCAACCCACCCAGTAGGACTTGAATGTGAAGAGGAATCTGGAATAAAATGTTTTTTTCTTCCACCACATGTGACTAGTTTTGTACAGCCGATGGACCAAGGTGTTATCGAATGTTTTAAAAGACGATACCGAAAAATGTTACTTTCGGATATCCTGAGGAAAATGGAATTTGAAGGAAATGGGTTAATTGCTGCTTTGAAAACAACTAACATTAAAGACGTCATTTATATGGCAGCCAAAGCTTTTGAAGAGATTCCCAATTCAACATTTGTGAAATCCTGGAGAAAAGCTTGGCCTGGTGTTGAAAATGCCGTTCAAGCACACACAGATGATAATCCTGCTGCCCAATTCAATAATGTTGTAAGCTATGAAGCAGATGACAATGCAGCCTTATTAAACGATCTACAGCAGATGTTTAGACTTGAATTGCAGGAAAACGGTGATAATCTTCAAGTGAAAGATGTTCAAGAATGGGTTAATGGAGATGAGGAAATAGAGAATGAATTCCTAACTGATGATGAAATAATAGAGGCAGTAGTAAATTCCGGCCAAGACGAAGAAGAAAGAAATGAAGAAGGCGAAGATAGCGAAGAAGGTGAGAAAATTAGCCACATCGAACAACAAAGAGAATCCACTGCAGTCGACATTATGTTTATAAAAAAGTGGCGTGAATGTGCGTTCAAAAATACAATTGGACAGAAAAAACAAAAAAAGATCACTGATTTTTTTTAGTTAAAATTTGTTCCGACACTTTTTCTCTTACACTTAAAATGTTAACAAAATGAAGAGATTAAATTTATTTGCGTTCTGTGATTTTATATTACTGTAAGTTTATACAGTGTATATGGTTTATTTATTTCAGTCATTATTAGGGGTCTGCGGGTAGTGATTTTTTGGTTCGGGTCGGGTTCGGGTCGGGTAGTGAAATTTTTCCCTCGGGTCGGGTCGGGTCGGGTAGTAAAATTTTTCACTCAGCTCGGGTTTGGGTCGGGTAGTGAAATTTTTCCCTTGTGTCGGGTCGGGTCGGGTAGAGAAATTTTTCCCTCGGGTCGGGTAGTGAAATGTTTTACTCGGTTCGGGTCGGGTAGTAAACAAAACCACAAAGAAGTGATTATTTAGAAAATAAATCTCTTTCCTCTGAATTTAGCACTTATCACCAAGTTCAGAAATATTATATCGTAACTTAGTAAGTTGTTAGGTTACTAATAAAAAGTAATCAACCTAAACTATTAGCATAGGCCAATTGAAGTATTTTTTCTATTTCTAAAAATACTACCAATGTGCCTATACTAAAATCATAAATACACAATTACAAAGGCCCCTATTTCCTACGTTATTATTTTGATTTATGTACAATTAGCAATTTTAACATTAGTAAATTAAATTCTAAATTGTACATGTACACGTAGTCACGTACACACAACTTTTTAAATAAATAAATATAAACAGCATAATTATTTCAGGTGCAGTAAATGTAAGAAGAGCTGACTTAATATTTGAAGGTTTATTTACACAAGTTGTTATGTTTATTCTAAAATAAACAACTCATAAAAGCAAATTATACTTATGAATGTAATTAATTGAATGTAATTAACTTAACAAATAAAACTACAAAACAACATATTACACCCTTTTAATAATGTAGAAACTAAAAAACTAAAAACTAAAAAAACTGCAAAAAAACAATAGGCCTAATTCATTTTTCACTTTGAACACTTATACAGTAACGTTAAACTTTAAAAACTTCTTTTCTCTTAATATTCTGGTTTAAAAATACCAACTGTTCTACATGCTGACCGTTCTACAACAAAAGTGGACCGTGATATGATGTGAGTGAAACGAAGCGGAAGTTCATTATAACCTCAACGAACACAGAATCGCAAAACACAGACTGTAAAACAAAAATGAACCAAGACCATCTACAAATACATGTAATTGTAGATGGTCTTGAATGAACTGTTATGACTAATTAAACTTTTGTGTGCCTATGCACGGATTAGTAAGACGAATAAGACGATATTATTACAGTCGTGTTTGCACATAAAACACAAGTCGTGCCTTTACTCTTTAGGTAATTTGACTTTTTTAATCATAATATTATTGTGTTTTCTACGGGACTTGAAGTAAACGACAGATGACTAGCTGTTTTAACCAACGTGATATTTTTGATTCCATCTTTGTTCCGTTTGTCGAGTCGAGATCGTTGTTGGGATTATAATAAGAATAAAGAAGATTGGACATTTTTTGTTTTTAAATATAAGGAAATTTCATTATTTATTTTAATTCCTCACTAACCAAATTTATCGGGCACTGAATTCCTCACTACCCGAGTTTATCGGTCCTGAAATTTCTCACTACCCGAATCTATCGGGTACGTGAAAATACCCGACCGAGTTTTAACGTATATTTCGGACCCGCCCGACCATTGGGTAGTGAAAAAAACCCGCCCGAAACCCGAAAATTCGGGTACCCGCAGACCCCTAGTCATTATAATTGTGAGTTTAATTTGTGCTGTGTTTTATTTTCTTCCTAGTACTGTACAGGTACAGTAATTGTAATTGTAATTCATAGTTCTTGTGAAAAAGAGTCAAATAATAACAGAATGAGCAATCGGACAAGGTGAGTAACGAAAATATAGTACTGTATACTTAATTTTTGTATTGTTTCTTAATTTTATAGGCCTAACTTATGTTTATCGGTACTTTTAGGTGCAATTTAGCCATTTTCGTTTTAACCGACTTTATTGATATCCGACTCGGGGTCTGGTCCCGTAGGAGTCGGTTAACAGGGCGTCTACTGTATTTGAATTTATAGGCAAATAAAGAATGTGTATGGTGGTAGTGCAATGAATGAGGCTTCAGTGAAAAAATGGTTCACTTTAAGCAAGTTACATGATTATTTCCCACAAATTTCACGATTGCTCCTAGATGAAATATTTTCAGAGGACCTTGGCTACAAGCAAATGTGTGCTCGGAGGGTGCCTAAGAATTTGACTGATATTCGTTAGATGAAACGGATGGGAGGACCCCTTGAATTTTTGACCCAATATCACAAAGATGGTGACAAATGTTTTGACTGCATTGCAACTAGAGATTCGTACAATTGTCTTGGATTTCATACAAGTCTCCGGAAAAAAGCTTCAGTCTATAGAGTGGCACCACCCACAAAACCCAAAAAAGAAATTATCTGAATTTGAACACAATAAAGATGATAGCAACCAATTTTTGGGACCAAAAATATTTGCTCCACGCTCCAAGGAGAGTTTATGCCAAGAGGTGGCACAATAAACTCCTATTGTCCTAAGTCTTCAAGACTTATATGTGCCATCCAAAACAAGAGACGTGGAATTTTGCCAGCAAAGGTGGTTTTGATTCATGGACAATGCCTCATCAGCAAGAACACTGCGAGACCTTTAGCGCCTGAAGTGGGAAATGTTTGTACATCCTCTTTCCACCTCTGAATTGGCACCAAGTGATTATCTCTTTTCCCGAAACTAAAGGAATTTTTATGTGGAAGCCAGTTCGCAACCGATGAAGACCTCAAACAAGAAGTGACATCCTGGCTCAAATCTTTGGCGGTCAAATTTGTTCAACATCGTAGTTAAAAAACGGGTACCACGTTACAATAAGTGCTTTGACAGCTATGGCGGCTACATTGAAAAGTAGATCAAGGTACCATGACTCTGTAAATAAGGTTTTATATTAATATCTTTCATTTTTATTTACTTATGCCAAAACGTACTTTACTTTCTGGATGACCCTCGTATATATAATTTTCTTATTTTAATAATTTGGTACTTTTGCGTTTATTTTCAGAAAGAAGGAATTGAGAAAAAAGGCGAAAAATTAGCAATACATAGCTCTCTAAAAGTGTCTGAGGAATGCGAGTTGGAGGATATTGATGTGATCTCTGTAGAATGGCTTTCTTATTGGTTGCAAAATACAGAACACACAGTGAAACCAATAAACAACTCAAAACTTCTTTGTGTTCATTCATGTTTAGATCCAGATCAAATATCAAATTGCAAATATGTATCAGGAGATGTGGTAAGGAATAAATGTAGACAATATTTTAATAATGAGATGCATAATAGTATTAATTTTCTAATACAAAGTACAATCGTAAAATCAAGGAATAAAAATGTTGGTAATTTTATATTATACTGTATATATAATGTGGGAAATATCAGACTGACTTGTTTTTTAAGATTTGATTTCTATAATCCTAATATGCAGGGTGTCTACCACCATTGGTATCTTGTAACTATAAATCTGACATCAAACTTTAAATGGGGAACCTTTCCTTGTTTTTCGGGAAATTAAAAAATATGTAGTTAAAATAATTGTAACTTTAGAATTTCTTCTGAAACACCATATATTTTATGATGATTTTTGATTTTTGAAGCTATTTTAAGACTTTTCTGTTCTTGGTGTTTTTTTGATGTAACTAACCGTTTAAAAGTTACAGGAGTATAAAGTTTTAAAAATACCTTATCTGAGCAGAAGATATTTTGTATGGAAACGTTTTGAACCAATAAAAACGCTCGCAACACTAATAAAGCATTTTTTAGACAAAGAAATACATTTTTTAAATCAACAAATACGGTTCTTGTTAGTTTTTTTAAAACCATAATGCAGAGGAATTAAAAGACAAGTGACAAAAATATAGATTTTTCACACGTGAAAAATGAAGTTGATAACAGATGTTCAAAATCAACTATACATTCTCATTGTTGCAAATTGTTGTTTATTAAATGTAAATATCAGCTGATTCTGAATCCAGAATTCAGTAAAATCCAACATCATCATAAAATATAGGGTGTTTCATAAAAAATTCGGAAGTTGGACTAAAATTTCCAATATACAAACATTAAAAACTGTACTTTAAAGTAAGAACTTGTAGCCTAATAAACAGAGTGCTTACGATAAGCAACAATTTGCAACAATTAAAATGATTAGCTGATATTTAAAATCTTTTATCAACTTCATTTTTTATTTGTGAAAAACCTGTAGTTTTTTCACAAATAAAATAAAAGAGGTACCTAGAGTTACTTTAGGTTGGTGCCTGTAAAATGACAGTATACTTTATTCTACACATGTTCAAAGAGTCTTTATCTAGTAAATTATAGAAATGGTGACCATTTTTTAAATTGTAACTTGTACATTTGTGAAATTGGTTGGAAATTTGCTTAAGATAAATTTAGCCTACTAAGTTTTATAATGCTTGTATTCTTTAAATGAGGTAAACCAATTAGGTCTGTATGGGTTAATAATAATATACTATTTATAATCTTATTGTATATTTTTATACCAAGGCTGTAGAACTATATGATCGTTATGGTGGAGGCCCAAGGCTCTGTGGGATCAAAGCTTTTTGTCAAAGGTGTGTGTCAGCCAAATGTTTAGTGCTTCGTACAAAGGCAAAAACATTGGAAGAAAGCAAGGAGATTACAAATCTTTTGAAGCAAAAAATGGATCCGTAAGTTTGTTTTTTGCTTTTTGTAAATATAGTACAGTTTTTTTATTTTGATATGAATATGACTGCTTAAAAATTGCAGCAAAAACCTTAACAAAAATGAAATAATTTAACCTTAGTTTAAATAAAATTATAAAAAAAGATAGAAGATGTTACTCTACATAATTGTTGAATGTAAATGTTATTATAAGGTGTTCCATAAAGTACGCAACTTTTAAAAAATGTATAAAACAGTTACATATCGATGAAAATGCATATATTCTTATATATTAACATTTAATAACAATAGTGGAAAACAATGTTTGGCATATGACCACCTCCATTGAGTCGGCATATGTTGACACGCTTGATGAATTGGCGCTCACACCTATGTCTGGTGTACTTGAGACTTAACATAACCCCACAAAAAAAGTCACAGAGGGTAAGGTCGCAGGACCTGGCAGGCCACTCCTGATCACCTCGCAGTTCGTCCCGGGAATTTTTCTGTGAAAATGTTGACATGTTTCATGCGAGATGTGGCATGTTGCACCACCGTGTTGAAACCATAGGTTTTGAATATCAATATCTTGAAGGAGAGGCTATAACCTGCTGGTTAGCATGTGAAAATAACGTTCTCCATTGATTGTAACTGCAATACCTTCGTTGTCTTCAAAGTAAAACGGGCCTATCACTCCACCAAAAACCACACCACCATATGGCCATCCTTTACGGGAGCATTAGATGTTCGTAGGTCACTTGTGGATTTTCAGTCCCCCAAATTCTGCAGTTTTGTTTAATAACAAATCCACTGAGGTGAAAGCGGGCCTTGTCGCTGGAAATGATGAATTTTGCGAAATTTTCATCAACTGCCAGTCTCTCTTTAATCCATTCGCAAAATCGTCTCCTTTTTTTATGATTCGCCGGCTTGAGTTACTGCACCAGTTGGATTTTGTATGCATACATGTGAAGGTCTTACTCAAAATTCTTTGCATTGCACTTTGTGGAATGTTCAACTGCTGTGACCGTCGGTGAATTGATTTCACTGGACTTATTGTTACACTTTCTTCCACGACAGCGATTTGTTCAGCATTGCATTGAGTGCGATTTCGCCCAGGTGATTTCACAGTAGCAACGGAACCAGTAGTTCCGAACTGTAGACTTGTTCGATGCTTCATTTCTTCCGAAAACCGTGCGAAGTCGTCTCGGCGCCACTTTCAAGATTTTGATAATAAGTTTTTACGATCAGCACGCGCTGTTTATTTGTGATCCTGTCCATTGCAACAATAAAGAAAGCAAATACTGTTAATCAAATCGGAGTGATAGTAGATACTAGAAATGAAACATACTACAGAGCTCCTAACAAAAAATTTAAAAAATGGTGCCAGATTCAAAAGTTTCACACTATATGGGGCACCCTTTACAATGTTTTGTAGACTACATCAACCTTATTTGCATAACTAGCATAATTCAGGTTCTTCCTGAGTCAATTGTTAACCACAACACATCATAACACAAAATTAACACAGATAAAAGTTACCATTTTAACATGTTCGTCGAAATTAAAATGTTCAAAAAGAAAACAAGAAAACTGCATAGATTGTCTAACATAAGTCCGACAACACTTTGTTTCTTCAGAAACTATTTGATTGTTTGTGCTTTGGGGTGGAAGTAGGCTAGCCAGACGTAATACAATTGACAAACTCTGAGTCTTATCAGTTGTGAAATTATTACTGGCTTGGACCGATATTGGAGAGGGTTAATTATTTTGAAATTGTAAATTGTTTCCTTTATTTTCTACTAAAGGTAACCACAGGGAAATGAGATACTAGGTTGTGAAAAATCAATACATTCTGCTTCAATTAGATTTCTTTTTAGCCTGTTTGTTTCTTTGTGAACAGTACTGTTTACAATCCTAATTTACAGTATTATCTGGTCTTGACTGATGGTCACATATCAGAACAGTTAATGTATTCATCGTATCATCTACCCGATGTTCTTGGACGTGTTTATATTCTAGCCTTGATATTTGATAAAAACCAAAAAAATTTAACCATATTGTGAAGGGATTTTATAAACAACATTATTTTTAAAAAATCCTTTTTTATTTTGTCTTGGGAAGACAGTTCCGCAGTGTGTGACCTGCTTTGAATGCAGTCCTATTGTTAAATTTGGTGTTACCCTGCATAATTTCTTCAAGTCTTGTACATTAGAAATGTATACTGTAGCAAGAAGTATATAACTAAGTAAACTAAGGCCGGCCACACACTGCAGCAGTCAAGGCGAGGCAAGGCAACGTAAGACAAATCGCTCGACTTGCCTTGTCGCAAAGCGAACACCCACAGCAGAAGGCGAGGCAAGTCAAGACACCAAAGTTTTGGCGTGGTTTCACAGTTCAGTACAGAGCGGTGGAAGTCACGCGACTTTGCGCATGCGCGGAACGCTTTGACTAAATGACTTTCGACGAAACATAATTGTTGTCTGCTTCGCTTTTTGACTAAAGCCACCTTTCCGCCTCGCCTCGCTTCGCCTCGCCTCGTCTCTTGCAGTGTATGGTGCTCTGTAAGCGCCTATGCTTTATCTGTCACTCAAGACGCCTTTAGTCAAAATGACTCGCCTCGCCTCGCCTCGACTGTTGCAGTGTGTGGCCGGCCTAAGTATACTGAAGTAAATATTCAGCTTTCACAATAGAACTGGATGATTCATTTACAAAGTATATTGAAAAACTGTCTAATTTTAGATGATGATTTTGGTGAAAAAGGCTTGAAGTTATGGAAATCACTTAGCGTTTTATGCTTGTTTTTAAATTGGTTGGGAAAGTGTACAATCAGATCTTTTAAACAAGAAATAGTTACTCGCCATCTAAAATATTGAACTGTGTTTTTATAAGGAATGTTATTCCATTGACTCGAGATTTTGCTACCCTCGGAGTAGCTGAAAATTTGAACCTGTTTCTGACACAATTCAAAAAGTTATAAATAAAATAACAAAGAAAACACAAATAATATACAGTTCAGGATAGATTTTGTGGATAACACAATATTTATAAGGTGACTGGGCACATAGTTCAGGCAGGTAGACTGAATCTGGAATTCAGTATTAGACTGATGGCATGGTATAGAATGAGTAAAGCCTAGTTTACCAGTAATCATTGTAGAAAAAGAACCTCTAGTTACTTATGACCACTAGAGATTGAATGACACTTTCTGCCAAGACCTGTTTTTTTTTTAATTTTGGTATTTAGGACAGTGTGAGTATTTAGTAATCATGTAATGAGTACTTTATACTATATAAATAGTGGCAACCGTAAAGAAATATACTTATATATTTTTGTAAGACACCGAGAGGTCCAAATTTAAAAAAAGTTTGTAAGCCTAAAGTAATGATTATCAAACATTTGAGGTTTGAACACAGTGATCCCTCGCAGGCTATACCCTTGATAAAATCCATCAGAATCTCACAGCTTTCTGTTATTTGAGCAGTGAGACTTGCATTTATGTTTTTGTAATGAAAGGATATTCATTAACCATTAGAGTATTATAAACTTTGCTAAGAGTACATTCTGCTAATCATTTATTTAGAGGAGCAAGTACGCCTATAGTAGGATACAAAGTGTCACAATTTTGATCTCAGGGACAATCTGTACTAAGAGTAGAAGAAGATATAGAGTGTTTTATTAACCTTTAATCCTCCAAGTGCTAAAGTCGCTTATGCGATGTATAAAAGTCGCGTTACGGTGCTAACGTCACATATGCAACGTTTGCGCAACACATTTTGTAAATGTGTACGACGCCGCTATTTTTAATACAATTGGATATTTCTATGTATGGTTGTGTTTGGAAAGAGTCACTTTATTATAATTCAGAGTTTCATAGCGATATCGACTCAAACAAACCTTCTGCAGAATTGTCAAATCAACTATCTAATCGTGTAATATGCGTAGATAGACCCTCGGAACTCGGATTTTGTTTGTTTATCCCTTAATTGTTATTCATTTTTAGTTTCAGTTTAGATCAGTTTATTTTTATTTGTGTTTGTAAATGTTTATTTATTTTTGAAGTAATTATGACTGAACTTAGCAATTCAAGTGCTATTAGAGGTGCGTTTGAAAATAGTGACTTTTAGAGAATTTGAACTGTAAATATTTTTTTCTTCTTTTTTTCTTGTATATGAAGTGTGTGTTATTCCTTTATAACAAATTAAAACCATAAATATTGGGCGTAGACAGTACTTTTATATCTTTAGAGGCAAGTTTTTCTTCTTTGTGCGGAAAAGTAATTTTTTTATAAAAAATGGAGTTTTTTTTTGATAGACAAAAGGTTTTTTTTTACAACAAAGTAATAGTGTTATGTATATTTCTATTCACCATAAAATTGTGCAACTTTTGGCTATATTGGATTGTCTACATTACTTTTGTTTACATATTTTGAGTGAGCGGTTTTAGAACACAACACTTTTTTATAATGATTTTAGTTAATAAGCATGCACGGAACCAAAAAAACCCTTAGCACTAAAGAGCAATATAGTCAGCTCTTGGAGGGTTAACGAGCGGCTAGCGCCTTTAAACGCGGCACGACCCAATATATAAACGCGGTTAGCGCCTTTAAACGCGAATACACAAACACATGCTTAGATGATTCCATAGTCTACGAAACTTCCTATAGAGTGCAGAGAGATGTTCTTTGAGTATGTTTAAACAAAATAAAAATATAAGCAATGTCTGTGACGACGTCTTATTGGTCTGTGTTCTGTCGCCAGAGCAAATGAGCCTTCTATTGCAAGTGATCTCAGCGCAGCTTACGCTTATAGACGCAATCTGTTTCACTCAGCTGTTTGTTTGTACTGTTAACTGACTGATATTCACTCCGAAGTTTTAATTTTGTATAAGTTCTTGTTTTTCTTAGTTTAGTACGTAATTATTTTATTTTTAGACAACAATAAGTATTGCTTTTATGTATTTAGTTTTTGACTAAATTGTAAATTGTAAAGTTTAGTTTTAATTTTTTTAATCCCTAATAAATATTTAAAAAACTTTAAAATTAGTTGAGCATTTTTTATGTGTGCTACTTAACCCTAAGAATGAAAATTTAAAAAGGACATTGAAAAAATAAATATATAGTTTTTTAACTCTAAATGAGCCCATATTTTAGCTTAATGTTTTAAGGGTTAATTTATCTGCACTATGTTCTTAAACTGCGCATGTTTTTTTTCCAAATTATAAGTGATCTATGAATATGTTTTTCATTGTTCTTCATGGTATGACATCTTATTTTTCTTAAGGTCAGTCCAAACCTTATGCACGTCAGCCTCAAGGGCTTATTGCGCTTCCACTTAAAGGATGTTAAACTCCCTAGTTACCTTTGTCAAGGTCCATAAGCTTAGTTAGCCTATGAATCCTTTTGAGGAGGTTGTCTTGGCGATTTTCTGTTGTATATCAAGTTTTCCAAAAGTTTTATAGCTCACCTGTTCAAGCCTCTTACACTCATAGATCAGGTGTTCTGTGGTTTCTCTTGCAGGCCACATTTTCTGCATTTGGGTCTCTGGAGAAAATGTTTTTTCTAAGGTGGCAATATCCTGATTAGAGCTAACGCCTTCTTTACCATTGCTCTTGCTCGTAGTAAGATTGTCAGATGACATTTTCCTAGATGGACCAAGAAGTGAGAGTCAAGATGCTCGTCCATCTCCTTCCCTGCTCTAGTCTTGCTCTGCATAGATGTTGCTTTTGATTTGCTACAGAACAGTTCAGGTCCTGCCTGCCAGTTCAGTCCAGGCAGTTGTATGCCTGGTTTGCTAGCTTATCTGTACAAACATTTCCTATTCCAAAGTACCCTGTTGAGATCTGCCAGTTGTATGGACTTGACCTGACCTCATATGAGCTCAGATCTTTCAAAGCTGTCTGAATATATACAGATTTCTTTATTCATGTGTCCGAGTTTGAGGTTTTCTCTGACACATTCCAATAAAGCTGTTATAAAGAAATACTGATTCTATAATGAGAATAACAAAATTAATATTCATTAAATTATAACTACAAATGAAATTAATCATACAAAGAAATTACTTTGTTTATTAAAAGTTCAATTGTCTTAGAAATATTAGTTTGCCATCGGCTTAGCTCTATGTTTCATAAAATGGCACAAGTTAGAAAAAATTATTTAAATTGTCTATATATTTATTAAATATTTTGCATACATTTAAGTGTTAGCCATTTTTTGATATGCTTAAATTTCGGCTAGTCCTTTATTCAGGTTAGTTCTACGATTTATTATTTTATGTAACCTATTTATTTATTGAGTATGATACATGAGTATTTCTATTGGTTTATTCAATTGATTTTCTTACCTAAAAGAAAGTTGGAAGTTGGTACTAATTTTTTTAACATATAGGCTAGTTGTGTTGAAGGTTTGTTAGGTTAGGTTTTCCTTTCTAATGGTAGGCTACTGTAATCTACTAGGTTTCTATATTTGCAATTATTTTACTGATTTATAAGCTATATGGTAATTTCATTTAAGATGGTATTTGGTACATTATACTGTGAATTCTGTTTGGAATACTGTTGGGTGTTTCTCCATTGGTAGGACACATTCCTGCCGCGTATCATGTCCACAGATTCCTGCACCTGTACTCCCTTTCAGTTTTGAGCCGCCCGTGTACCACTGCAGCTCACACTTAGGGAGAGGTCTCCTTCCTTCTAACCATTCCTTGTGGTTTGGTATTATCACTCGAAAAGGTTTTGAGAAGGAGTTCTGAACTTTCATATGGTCTGAGATCATGTAAAGTGCTAGCGACCAATGTTGTTATTATAGAGCGATTCAAGTTAATTCCTTTGGTTGAACATCCAGAGTTCCTCACATTGAAGACAATGAGGACTCTTCCTCGCTGCTACCTCTACAAAATGGTGTAACGGGAGAATGTCTAGACAGCAGTCCAGGACAGTTCTAGGGAGCACTTGCTCGGGCTGACACTTAGGCCTGTTATCTCACACCACTTCTCTACAGTTCTAAGTGCCATTCCAAGCAGATGTGGGTGTCAATAGATCGCATCATACCAATGAACTTCTTATGAGAAGTCAGTAAAGCAGCTGGGGAGCCTTCTAGATGCTTCCAGAGTACACAGAATGTTCAGAATATTCTAGAATGTTAAATCGGGAACGGGCTTTGAAGCTAGAAAACTAAAACTTGGCACATATTACTATGAGTTATATATAAGAGAAAACAAATATTTCTATTTCGATTATTTGCATCTAGAGTGTAAAATATGTTTTATGGAAAAAATGTTGGGTAAAATGTACTTATAGATTTGAGTTGCACCTCAAACAAACTGGCGGAAATTATGGTTTTTACACTTACTGGTATATGGTCACGTATGAAAGCTTAAATGGGAAACAGATTGATTTGGACGAAACTCACTGTTTTTGGAACAGTGAACTCTCATTATTTACCTTCTATTTCTTTCATTTATTTATTCATATAAGCGAGCCAAGTTCCCAAGTTCCAAGTTTATTCCCTTGCTAGTTGGATATAATGTTTGCTTGGTGTTGTTTTTTTATCTTTCTAATGTTGCTCTATTTTTTGACACTATAATGCAGTTTAATATTAATATTAATTAAACTTCATCAAAGTTATAAACCTTACAAAAATAAAAATTTGTAAAAAGTGTCTTAAATTCGTTTTTGAAATCGTTTGGGTTTGTTTCAGGACTGATTCAGGCTATTTAGTTGATAAACATGCCTTAAAAAGTTGGAGGAAAAGAGTTTTAGATGCACTAAGTGAAAATCCAAAGGCTGAAATTAATAAAGAAGAATTGGTAGAACAAGAGGAGGACGTTTGCAAGAAAAAAAGTGTTAGTAATGGTCAAATAAAAAATAATTACTTATGTAATAAATGGGACAATATAAATTTGAGAAATATGCCTGTAAAATTCAAGAAGAATCTTGTTAATTCAGTAAAAAATAAAAATCAGAATGTGTTGGTGTCTGTGAGAGAAATTTCTAGTTGCTACATTGCTCTTAAGAAATTGCATGGATCATTAAACAAACTAAAACTAGATGGTTCCAAAATAGATAAAGTCTTTTCAGTATATAAAATGTTACAGTTTAAGTTATATAAATTAGTTATGAAGACAAAATCTTGTAGAAAGATGAAAAGACATATTGTACAGGTAGAAGATAAAGGCATCATGTCAGAGGTAAAACAAGACCAGGAGATAGAAGATAATAGCAGTAAGACTAATAGTAAACCATCTGATGGCAGAAGAGAAGGTGACTCTGAGTCTGATGACAGTGCTGATGAGGAAGGTGCTTTTAACGAAACTCTTGCATGTAGGCATGGTGAGTAAACATTTATGTAGCCAATAAGTGGGTTGTGAGAAAGTTTTATGTCTTTTATTTATGTTCATTTGCCATTAATTAAATGTTATTAATATTATCAATGTTTATTGTATTATTGGCAATTTTAATCATGTATAGAATTCAGCAGTCTGATTTTGCTGTAAACTACACCTATGAATAACATTACAATTGGCAGAGACATATTACTGTAAAGGGGTTGACCTTTTGGCTAAAAAATGATACACAAAATTTACTTGATAAAAAAATGTTATTCTTCACTAAAAAATAGTGTTTTTAATTCAGTAAATATATTTTACTGCTTATTAAAAAGTAATTGTTTCCTCTTTTAAATGTTTAATAATTTGATAGTTTTATTTGTAGTATTTAGTTTAATAATTTTTGAGAAAATCCAGATTGTTTTTGACCTCTATTATTCCGGATAGTCAATGTGTTACTTACTATATTTGTAATCTGAAGTAGCAGTTTTATTAATAATCTTTATCTCTCAATGAGTTGATTGAAATCGGCTTACCTCTTTTCGAGGAGTTAATATTTCATATTAGTACAGTGCCCGTAGATATACACTCATATTTACAGCCATCTTAGTTTGTTTTCTACAACTAATTTGATATGATGCTACTACAACGTTTATATATTTTGCCAACTGATATGATTTGGAATTATGGTGGCTGTCCCCTCCCTATTACAGATGGGCCAAGACTTCTGTGCGCGCCGCCAGAACTGGTCGGGTTAGGGCGAGGAGGTTAGCGGGGGTACATTTGTGAAAACATCTATGTCGCGCTACTCAACGTGGCACACATGATATAGCTTTTTGAGCTTTTCTTGCAATAAATCCACAAATTTAATACAAAGTATTTTCTTTAAAATAAGAACATTTTGGTTCATCTAAACATGATAGTAAATTTAAGTCAATACGATCTTCGTTAGTGTTATCATTAGCTTGTTCATAAGCACACGTAAAGCTTACTATTAATTGAGCTTTGGATACCAGGATAAAAGTGCAAGATGTTCGCATTTTCACTATTACACAATTTCTAAACATAAGCTTCCTCAAGGACCTGTGAAATTGTTTTACATGACTTCATCATAACTCAAAAACAAAACAAAAACTAGCTCATTAGAAATAAAAATAAATCTAAAAACACGACTTGTTTTTATAGCAAATACAGAGGACTCACTGCTAGACTCAGGGAAAAGCAGAAATGTAGTAAGTAATTAGTCTATTTAAAGAATACATTCTAAGAATAATGTAACAAAGTAGTAGATACGCAACATATCCACACCTCGGCGCGGCGTCTCTTTAAACCGCGCGCTCTCGCACAATCTGTTTATTGTATGTACTGTATCGTGGCAGTGGGCAGTATTACAAAAAAATAAATTTAGAATGTTATCTACAACTTTCTCGCTGACAGTTTAAACCTGAACAACAAATAAAAACAATTCTCGCATACTACTTTTTCCAAATCATAGTGAATCAGAATTTTAAAAAATATGGCACAAAAATAATTATACAAAATCCCCGTAGAGTTATTTTACTTTTTAATTTATACAGATGGCTTCCCCATTTCATCCTCTAAAAGATGGTATACAATTCAAACGAGAAACGATGTCTAAGAGGTCAAAGGTCAGATTAAGTGAAGCGCTGTCTTGTTGTCGAGCGCACCGATTCGAAGCAGTTGAGGGCTTTATGCATGGGAAATTAAGCATGGTATTCTCGAATAGAGCAACAGGCAATGTTTTTAATGTGGGTAATAGTAGCGAGCCCGCGCGCACAGAAGTCTTGGCCCATCTGTACCAGGGGCTTTAAAACTGACTCCCTTTCTTGATACTTACAAGATCTTATTGTAGATATACAAATATTACAAGATTAAATTGAAATAATTTTTTAAAACTAATTGTTTGAATCTATTTAAATACTTTTGAAATGTCGGTTATAACTTTAAATGGGGAAGTTTATTTTAATGCATTAAATCTTGGGGTGTAAGTGATTTACTTTTTGACTAGAATGAGAAGTTTCTTAACACAAATTATGTAGATCGAGAGAAAAATAGGAGTTAAGGTTTAGGATATGCGACAAGCAAGATATGTGAATTTTTTAAGTAAAATTTATCGAGATCGAGAATAAGTAAGAATAGAGTATTAGGTATAACAACTTATAGGCTGTATTTTATTTTATTTAATATTTTGTGAGAGCTTAATTTCTTTTTTTGAAATTTTGCTTTAGAAAATTTGTACGTAGTAAGGTTAGAATAGAAATTAAATAAATGAATGATAATGAATAGTATGACTTTTTTCTTTTAGTAAAGAAAATAGAATATATTTAAAATACTAGACTGTAAGAAAGTGAATAATTCACAGACACAAATCACAGTGTAAGAAATTGAACATTTGCTTATTTCAATCCACAATTAATGAAATATATTTTCTTATTACAATGATAAATATTCATAAAGCTTTGATTGATTGTCCAATTTGTAATGCATACATAAACAAATTATTATATTTCAAATTCACAAGTAAAAGAAACAAAAATTATAAAAGTAACAAAATATTGATAACGTTTCATCAGAACCTTTACGGATTCTGTGATATAAGCTCCAGCTAGCACTATTAGTTTAATTATTGTGTAACAATAAAGTCTATCTGTTGAACACAAAAAGAAACTTAATCTCGGGAGGTTGGTTCACACTCTTCCCACAGTGAGGATAAAACAAGCAAAACAAGAAAAAGAAATGTCATAGGAATTCCGTTTAAATAAGATTAATTTTTATGTCTCCAGTTGCAATAGTTTAACAACTAGGTAATTTATATCTATAATATTAATATATATATATATATATATATATATATACCTTTTTTCCGTCTTGCAACCTATTTTGTGTAGTGTAATACTACGCGCGTTTAAGGAACACGTTCCCATCTTCAGGTTTTATAAAATTTAAATAAAATTTTACTCACATGTGAGCACGTCATAATTTAACAAACACACACATACACACATACCAAACACGAATTATTGCACATATATAATTAAAAACAAAAAAACACAGTTTAAAAATTTTAAAACAATTGGCTTTAGGCCATGTTAATGTTGCAGCGGTCACTGGTCGACTGAGAGATTACATCCGTTATCTCCATCGTCAATACTATTTATAGGCCTACAGGTAGCAATTGCAGTGTTATACAGGCTATTCGATTTAAAATATAATTGTTCATTGAGGGCTAAGCTACTCTGGTGCAAATTAGCTTGGTAAATTTAAAATTCTTCCAATGCATTCATTAGGCGACCTTTTCTACATAAATGCAAAGGGATTAAATTTACTGTCAAATTGTCATAGCTGTGATCTTTATCAATTAGGTGTGTAGCATATTTTGAATTGATATTTGCAATGTTTTTTTTTAGGTAGATGTTCTTTAAATCTATCCTTGAATTTCCTGCCGGTTTGTCCAATATAAAATTTATTGCAATCGCTGCACTTGACCTTATACATACCGGATCAATTTTCAATGCATTTTGTTGATTTTGGTCGCAGTTGTTTTTTTATATTATTGCTCGTTCTGAATGACACTGTCACATTATGTTTCTTGAATACATTTTTCAAATAATATGTTGTTTTAATATGAAAAGAAAATAGTAATTAATGTCTTGTTGATGATTGTATAACTGTATGTATATACTATTTTAAAGGGTCCAGGGTTCAAAGTGTTAACAATAACATACAACATCAAATATTTTTCTACAATATCTATCTTTTAATTATACTGAAGATAAGTATCTTATTACTACTCAGACTTGGGATTAACGATTAAAAAAATTAACGATTAAAATTAATCGTTAAAAATATGGGTGACTTTTAACTTAATCATTAGTTTTAAAACTGATTAACTTTTAACTCTTAATCGTTAAAATATTGGTTAACGATTAAAACTAACGTCAGTTAATTTGGGGGATGCTCGGAACAAAGATTTGTCACAATGGAAATGCCGGCCGGGTGGGTGGGCCTGACGTGACAACATTCAATATTCCTTAGTTTGGGTTATTTATTGCTTATTGGCTGGCCGGAAGGGGTGGGGTGTCTAAAGAAAGATAGAACTAGCTATTAGCCCAGATACCTGTATAAGGTACCTGGGCTATAAACTAACGGTAACGTAAACAAACAAAACAACGCCATCAGTGTCATTCAATTAGCCCTTGAGTATACACATGCCATTATTACAGTTGGATAGTTTTGTTAATTTTTTATAAGTTTTTTAATTGTTTTGCCCTGTTATAGTGATTGACAGTTTAGATTTTATTTAGTGAGTTAGTGATTGTTAATAGTGAGTTAGGTCTAGTGTAGCAGTATTTTAGTTTTTTTACTTTTTAATTTTATTATGTCTTTATTGTGGCGTGTCATTTGAATTTCAAACTTTTATGAACAAATAACATGGGAGGGAAATAGTTTAACATTTAAATGCCTATTGTGTTTACCAAAATTTAAAACAATCAAGGCAATTTCTGCTTCCAATTTAAGGACCCGTGTAAAGGTAAGTTTTGTTTTAGCCGTTTTAGGTTGTTGCCTATCCAATTTTTGTCGTCTATTATTGAGATTTGTGTTTTATTATAGGGCATACGTTCAAGAATGTTTACATATATTACAGGGCGTTTGCAAGCATATTTTCTAAAATTCGCCAAAAATATACTAATTATATATACCAATTCGAAAGTGGTCCGTAGCTTTTTTTGTAGAGAAAGGTTCAAAGAATTTATATATGTCAGTAAAAAAGTGATAGATGTAAATTTTACAAAGTTACTAGCCCAAGAAACAAAAAATGTTTAGTAATGAAAGGAAAAGGTCCAACTTTAGACCTACATAAAAAGTAGTAAACATTTTTGTATTTTTTTTTCAAAACGTACAAAAGTTTTGTAATTTAGTTCTAAAAAGAACTGTATCAATCAATATATTTATCAATTTCAAATTTCTTGTAGAGTGTAGATAAATCAAAGAATTCATTTAGTGGTCCTCGAATCAGAAAATGATATCAAACGAATAAAAAAATCGGATAGGTTCCGAAAAATTGCTTCGAATAACAAAACCGCAAATAGCGAAAACGAAATCTTATGAGAAAAGGAAGGTTATGTTCGTGACATATAGAACATTTTAAAACATGTATTAATACTTATAAATCCTATAATTCTATACATAAAATACAGGCAGTCCTTGTTATCGCCGTCCCGCTTTACGTGATGTCGCTTTTACGCGGTAAAAAAGTCATTAAACGGTTTAGTATTTAAGGCTCTTCTTTACCTTGAAGAAAACTTCCCAGTGCAGTGATTTCAATGTAAAAGGCCTGACTCAAGCCGCAAAATCGTTGAAACATGCATTCTTAATACCGTGTTTCGGATTCTATTTATAAATTAATAATCTGGGAAACTACTTTAAGTTATAAAGAAGGCTTTATATTTTTTACTTGTTAGCTTAAAATATGGAAATTATTGCTTAAAACTCCCAAAAAATGCGTTAATAATAATCGATTTTTACTCATTTAAACTGTTGATTAAAAGGAGTTGCCGACGATTTCTTTCAATTATGAGATATAAGTCAAAAGCACAAAGCCTTTAAGAACAATTTAAGATGTTTCACAACTTTTTAGGTTGAAAAACGGCGTCCGAAACACGTTAGTACGAAGTGCATATTTTTGCTGTTTTACGGAAGGTAAGAAGACCCGCTGAGTTGTTTGGAGTATAGAAGTAGGCTACAGTTGATAATTTCGTAAGTTATGGGATCGTTGTTTGTCATCTCGCTCTCCCCTCAAGGCCAGGGAGATGACCTCAAGGCTCTCATAATTCATAACGGTACCGTCGGTACCTCTACCCACCCCCTACTTGCTCTGTCATTGTTTGAGTTTGTGTTTCTCTATTTTTAAAACTTATTCAAGGCAAAGCATCAAGCAAAGCCAGTAGCGAAAATATTCTAATCTAAAACTTAGTAAAAACTTAATTTCTTTCGAAATATTTTACTGTAATTTCAATTAATTCTCCCTACAACCGTCCATGTTAATGTTTTTCAACGCCAAGCCATTTCGGTGCGTGTGCAAGAATGTTTTCAAAAATTCGGAAAATATAGTAATTATAAACCAATCTAAAAGTGTTCCATAGCTTTTTGTAGAGAAAGGTTCAAAAAAGTCATATATGGCAGTAAAAAAATGATTGATGCAAAATTTACAAAGTTATTAGCTCAAGAAACAAAAATTTTCAGTAACGAAAGAAAAAAGTTCAACTTTAGGTCTACATAAAAAGTAGTAAAATTTTTTGTAATTTTTTTCATAAATGTAAAAAAGTTTCGTAATTTAGTTATAAATATAACTTTATAAAAATATATATCAATTTCAAATTTCTTATTTTGAAAACATCAGTTTTTATGTTCCTACCACAAGACTGCTAACAAAAGTAGGCCTAGTTTGACAGTAATTTAAATTTAGGAATGTATCCTTTTCCCAAAAATGAAATATTATTATAAGAAAGTGTAGAGAATAAATCAAAGAATTGAACCGTATACTTGTAAATTATTGTTTCACTAAAGTATTTGAATTAGCTTTACTTGAATCACAAAATGAGATCAATCAAATGAAACGTCACACGTGCGTATTGATAAACCTTATGTCGTGCCATTTTTTAACTTTTAACTTTAATCAGTAAATGTTTTCAGACATTAACTTTAACTTTAATCAGTTATTTTTTTCTGGCTTTAACTTTAACTTTAACTTTAATCAGTTAAATATTTTGGTTAACTTTCCCAAGTCTGACTAAATAATATCCTACTGCAATCTCCTCTTTATAAACTTTATATATGTATTCCTCCTATTCCCATTGTAGTTTTTGAAACTTATTATTCCTCTTCTATTTTCCATAGGTCTATTACCACATCTCTTCTCATTACCATAAGTGTTGGTATTCAAATTTTTATAGGCCTCGGTGTTGGTCTATAGAAATTTTCGTTCCTATTTCTTCCATTAACCCTTTCCCCCGGATTCATAATTGGCACTAAGTGCCTCATACCAGACCTCTTAAATGGCCAAACTTGTCACTTATATTCAGGTGGCGTATTAAATCATATATGGATCAACAATAGTAACTATTTAAAGGTTCTGGCTCTATGAAATTTTATCTATCGGATCATTTTTACTGAAATATTAGTATTATTCTTTTTATTACGTCTTTTAGGTTAACATAACCTTTTAACCTAGATATGTTGTGAAACATCACCTTGGTCTATTTCTCCTTATTCTTTTGATTAATCCAGTTCCAATTCAAAATCACTTGCACCTGAACTGTAACTCTCACTAGAATCGTAATTCAAATCAGAAACATAACTTTCTCCTAGTATTTCTTCAATTTCACTTTCATTCACAACATTTTGTCCATCTACCATGTTTTATATGACTCTTTGTTGACAAAAGTTGTGTTACAGCTGATTCTAAACACAGATCTATAACCCTAAACAGCTGAAAGAAATGACAACTATTAAACATACTGTAAAATGTTATCTGAACAAGTTTCTGAAGTTAGTTTTAAAATATTCCATCAGATGGCGAAGTAGTACACATTTAAAGTACTACTACGTGTTACTACGGAAACCGGGGGAGTCCGCTATTACGAGAGATGTTTGTACTGTAGATGTACAATTAGCAGTTAATCTGCTGTGTAACAAAGCAAAAATTCATACTGTATATGGTCGATAATAAAAGTGAAATAAATATTGTAATTGTTTCATAACGGCCTACTGTATTACTGTATTAGTGTTGTGTATACAACAGGAATAATGGTTTATTCTCACAAAAATGCACAATAAAACACAAATTGTTAAATTAAATAACAGTCATTATTTATTAATCATTTACACTAAAAAAATAATTTATTTTTGTTTGCCTTGTACGATCTTTAGTTATAGTCTTTTCAACATGCTGTTGGAGTTCAAAAATTAAACGTACTCCTTCTGTATCCTGTTTTTTTAAGAAATAATTCTTAAGTTGTATCACCTCCTTTGCAACTTCCTTTACTTGTTAGATTTGTAGTTTCAGCCTCTGGAACATCATCATCGTTTTCATCAATTGTTTCATTCTCAACAGAAGCTTCCGGGTTAAAATCTGCAACAAGAGTCCTGATGTCGGTTGACTGGTCTTCAGTACAAAGTGCATCGTCAATCAATTTGTATTCTTAAACGGATCCTCCAAATTGTTGAATTAAATTATCCAGCTCATTAACTTCAGTGTCACTCTTGCTTTCACTAGTATTTTCACTGTTGTTATCGCTATTGACAAACCCCGATTTAATGAAACAGTTTTTATTGTATTTCACCTCTTTTAAAGCCAAGCATATCCACAAAACTGCATAAAACAGCAATATTTTTACACAGTTCATCAGCCGATGTAATGTCCTCCATTTTCGATAAAATATGTCTGAGAACTCTTTGTCTGTAATAAACTTTAAAACAGTTTATGATTCCTTGATCTAGAGGTTGGCAACAGGAAGTGGTATTCGGGGGAAGGAACACTAATTTCACGTTAGTTAATTTTATGTCGTAGTGCGATGTCGCATTATCTAGAAATAAAATAACATTCCTATTCTGCCGTCCCATTTTACGATCAAACGCCGTTAGCCATTCAGTCATTATATCCCTTGTCATCCATACTCGTTTGTTTGAGTGCCATTCTATACCCAAGCGATTAAAATCAATTTCTTTAAAACATCTAGGCTTTGCAGCTTTTCCTATGATTAATGGTTTTTCAAAATCACCTACCATATTTGTACAAAGAATTACAGTAAGTCTTTCCTTTGAAATTTTACCCCCCGTACATTTTTCACCTTTTAAACTCATTGTTTTACTAGGTAAAGCACGAAAAAATAGTCCAGTCTCATCACAATTGAAAATGTTTTTTTTCTTCGAAACCCTCGCACATCACTGATAATTTTTTTTTCCATTCTTGAACTACAGTTCCATCCACTGATCCCGCTTCCCCACACACATTTCTGAATGTAACACTGTGCCTAGAACGGAATTTGTCAAGCCATCCAACCGATGCTTTAAAATCACTAACTCCTAATTCTTGAGCTATCTCTGAAGCTTTTCCCCTAATTAATGGACCAGAGATTGGAATATTAATGGATCGAGCTCAGCAAAACCATTTGTATGTTAAATTGTCTATCGCAAGGCCTTCTGTTTTCGGAAACGCTCGTTTACTTAATGAATTTTTGTTTTCCAACCACGATTTTAGAATTGCCTCTTTATTTTTCAAAATGTCACTAACTTGAGTCTTTTCAACTTGAAATGTTGCCGCTAAATCACGCACACTATTTTTTTCTTTTTTATATTTACGCACAACTTCAACTTTTTCGCTTAAAGTTAAACGCTTTCGTTTCAGAGACATCGCAATGCACACTGTTCTCACGGTAACTTTATTCAAACTGAATTGTAAAAAGTTTTAACCACCTCTGTTATTAAATGGCGCAAAGAAAAGAAACCTAGTTTCCAGGAAGTCAAATTCCTGGTAAACAGGACGTCAACTTCCTGGTAAATAATGAACAAACATTGCATTGAATGTTTCGAGACATCTATAATTCTTAGAAAAGGGCAACATTTTATACTCCGCTGTCTGTAATTCGGAAGTTTCGACTAACCTATTGACTACCAATTTGGTGTCCGTGTCCGTTTTTGGGAATGTCTGTTATTTAGAAACACTACAAAGTCCATAAAAGCATGAGCTCGGTCGGGGAATATAAAAATGTCCGATATTAAGAAGTGTCCGCTAATTAGAAGTGTCTGTTAAGGGAAGTTTCACTGTACTTCCAACTTCTTGTTTTCAACTTCATTCTCCAACTGATTTTTAATAAGACCCATTTCTTCTGTGACCTCCTTTCTATTTTTCTTTATTCTCTCAAATAGTTCATCCTTAATATTCTTTCCTACTTTTCTAATCTCTATTTCCATCTCTTCTATATCCAGCCTATTGTCTTCCAACTTTTTACTTCAGTTTTCTTCCTTCCTTTGACTATTTCTTTTAATTTCTTCAATATTCTCCCTATTTTCTTTCATGTACTTATCCATATTCAGTCTATTTTCTTCCATCTTCTCAGTAGTTGATATTGTCGGTCTCCTTACTTCTATTCTTTTTTCAATTATATCAGTTCCTTCTCTTTCTTGGTCTATGCTGTTATAATCTTCTTCCACTTCCTCTTTATCTTTTTCCATCATATCTTCATTGACTTGGACCATTTCAATTACATCATTCATCTTCCACCTCCTCGAAAGTAACTAAAGTTCCTTCTATCTCTGCTTGATGTCTTCACTGTTTAATTCTTTTCTTTTCTTCTAAGTCCCTTTTCTTCTCTGTCTCTTTGATGCATGTTCTTAAGTTGTATTTGCTAGATTCCGCCATTTGTAACAACTATTAATAATTAAATTCCCCAAAATATATAAATTAATATTATTAATATACTTATCTTCAATAGTGATTACTTAATTTACAATTTTGTATGTTTAGGGCTATAGTTTTTTATAGCCTAATTTGATTTACCTATTTTATTCCAATCTTAAATATTTTTTACTTGAGCTTATTTTATTTCCTCGAGCCCCACGATGTTAATAATTATTAAAACTTTTTTTTAAAAATATTTTAATATAATATAAGCTCAAATAAATTACAACTACTCTTATCTCGGGGTTCCTGGGCCTAGCTGTATAAATACTAGGGAGGGTCGATACCAGATTTTTGATTCTAAATACTGATAACGATACTTTTGTAACGTGCTGCGCTTACACAAGCCGTTTACAAACAAATTTATTAATAGAAAAATAAAAAAATAATTAATTTTGACAAAAATATTTCTAAGTTAATTTTAATAAAAAAATAACCTTTAATGCGTAACAATTATTTATTATATCCTACCTTCAATCCATATAGTTTACTTATTTAATTAAATTATCACTTCAAAATATTACAACACACTATTCCCTTATTCATAACAAAAACAATCAAACATAACCCCAAAATTGAAGTTAAGTTATGTTGTAGTCAGATCTGTGTCTTCACAGATAACTATCAAATCTCTGTTACGCATTAACTTATCATATCTGTGCGTACAGTTGATAGCTCAGGACAGACCATCTTAGAAGTACGACATCTATGTTTCTACACACAGAGTACATACCGCCAAAACGTACCGTTCACACTCTCAACCGTCGCCATTTTGTATCACTTATGAAATACACTGAAGCTAGTTTTATTATTATTACAAGGTTCGATTTACCATAAAGTACTTCTGGAAAAGAGAAAACTCAAATTAAGAAAGCATAGTAGTTGGCATTAATACTTTAATGCGTTATTTTAAATTGCAAAAACATATAAATGAATAATTAAATCATATTAGCAAATCATCATCTCAATTACCGCAATCAGACACTCAAACATACACATTTATTATTAATCATTTCATCTTAAACCTACAACAACTTATATTAATAAAATATTCAAATACAGACTTGGTTAAATTAATTTACTACTTACGATTCTTTGTTTTATAGTGCACTTTAAAAAAAAAAATGAATTTATAAAAGAGAAAAAACTTACAACACATGTGAATTTAATTTAAATAGAAAACCCCATTATTCTTTAGTTCGTCGCACTTTAGCCACGTAGATTTTGATTCACTAGAGCACTTGTTATAAAATCTTTATGTAAAGATTTTGAAGCCACGCCACGCGATTACGCAAGCTTTCAAAGTTGATACTTTTGTGGTGAAATCCGCACAAATTTTACATTGCTTTTATCAAAAGATGTTCGACACTGTTTCTACTCTCATTTAAACGTACTTTAACGGTAGTTACACCTTAACTACCGCTAAAAACTACTTTGTGAAACATTTCACAAGATGATCTGAAAACAGGTCTGTTCTGTACTACGTCTCTGATGCAAGTAAGAAAGATGCCTCTTCTTTGTTCGCGTCCTTTTTAGTCTATATGACGTCATAATCACGTGATGGGCCAGGAGACGAGGAAACCATAATATGTCTCCCTACACGTAGTAACGATAAGTACCAACATCTCAGGACAAATTTCTGTCTCTGCACATAGATAAATCACACATGCTACCAACATAACATATCAAGTTCAGTTCTTTAAATGTCTGAAATAATCTTCAATATTCATTAATCATTGGCTAGTAATTTAGTGGATCACTTCTTCAAACTTCCCAACACTGTTCAAATGTTTTGCATTTTTTAACCTCATAAATTACAATTGAATAATTTAAACAAGATTGAATTCAAAATTGAAAAAGACTTTAAGTAAGATTCATTATTTTGAGTTATTAATTAGAAATGTCTGCATTTCCCTTTGAATTTCTATGTTTATTATTTTTCATGAAAGTACTAAGTTTTTTAAAATAGGCTAAATGTCCAAAATTTACATTATGACCCCCTTTACGTTATACATTTTTTTAAGTGTTTTTTAAAATCCCAGAAACTCACATATATTACACTTTGAAAAATCAATTCTCAATACCGATACCTAAAAAAAAAAATTACTCAAAAGCGAAAAAAATGACAACAGCTTTATATTAAGTAAAATTTTAAAAACTGACTCAACAGCTTTATATTATTACAGAATTATCTGTTACAATTAACCATTTTCATTGGTGAAATATTATTTAAAATAAAATGACGAATGTCCGCAAAAGAATACAACGTCCGAATATTGTTAGCGCTAATTTTATAAAACGTCAGCATTCAAATGCAATGTCCGCGAACAACCCTACTCCCGAGAACAATGGAATGTCCGCATAAGAAATTGATACCCAAATACAATTAACCTAGTCCAATTAAACAAAAACAGTGCAAAATATTATTTAAAATATAATAGGGAATGTCAATGGAAGAAATTAACGCCCAAACACAATTAGCAGTACCTTAATTTTATGAAATATCGGCGTTAAGACGTAATTTAATATACCACAGTGAGTTTTCACGAAAGATAATGAAACCCGAATACAATTAGGTAAAATGTATGAAATATTAGTGATAAAACATGATTTAAGTACCACAATGAATGCCCGCAAAAAAATCGATGCCCGAATACAATTATTTGTGCCAATTTTATGAACTACCATTGTTGAAATAGTATTTAAAATAAAATGACGAATGTCCGCAAAAGAATATGACGTCCAAATATTATCAACTCTAATTTTATAAAACGCTGGCGTTAAAACTTAATTTAAATTACAATGGCTAAGGTCAACAAAAATGTTATTTAGATGACAGTTGTAAAATTCGGAAAAAGTGGAAATTAAATGTCGCTATTTTCGGGAATGAATAAAAAGTAAAACAAAGGAATTCCGTTGAGACTCCCATAAAAATAATAAATCACGAGTAACGTAAGACCCAAATAGTTTTACCCGAGAAAACTATTCGATTGATTTCGAACAAATTTGCACCAAACACGTCAATTAGGTCTTTATAGATGCACGTAAAAAGGTTTTGAAAAATTTTGAAAAACAACCCCCTTTATGGCCAAAAAACCCCCAAAAATCAGTTATTATTATTATTATTAGCTAAACGAGAATTTTTAGAAAGATGCGGGTTTTTGTATATGGTAGGGCACATTAAAGGCTACAAATAAGCCAAATTGTATCAAAATCGTTAGAGCCGTTTTTTTATAAAAAAATAATAACTGATTTTTTGGAGGTTTTTTTGCGAAAAAGGGGGTTGTTTTTTAAAAATTTTCAAAACTGTTTTTCGTGCATCTATACAGGCCTACTTGACATGTCCGGTGCAAATTTGTTTGAAATCGATCGAATAGTTTTCGCTCTAGCTTTGTATACATACAGACATACATACATACATACAGACATACATACAGACATACAGACAGACATTTTGTAAAAACCACTTTTTTGGACTCAGGGGGTCCTAAAACGGATATTTCCACAAAAATCTCAACATCGATTTTTTTTGCGATCACTATACTTTCTCTATACTATAGTACAGTGAGAAAGTAAAATGATTAGAGCATGGAAAATACTTTTTACAGTAAATATGTCTGTTTAAATATGTCAATTGTATTTATATTTATTAAAAAATGTATACTAACAATAACATTTTTGTGAAATAATTATACATGTAGTTTAAAAAGTTGCCATTTCTCAAACAAAATAAAACAAAAACAAGATTATTACATTATTTACATAAACAAAATTTACACAAAAGAGCTATACAATACTGCAAAATAATAACGCACAATAAAAATAAAATCCATTTGAAAAAGCGTAAACAAAAGTTACAAGACGCAAGATAACAGACGATGCTACTTGTATTTTTCGATCATGGTGGGCAAACAGCTGCTCAACTTCAGAGAGATATAAAATACATACCACAGCCAATATAATCTGTCACTGGTTCCTAAACTGTTTTAACAACATTGAAGTCTCATCAGACCGAAAACCACAGATTCTACACTTGTTTAGAACATAGAAATCGTATTAAAACGTTTGTCGGAATGAGTCCGACAGTGGAGGGCAACGGCAAATTAGCGATGTCGGACTGAGTTCGCCTATGGAGCGCAAAAGGTTAATGTTTAAATACTTTTGTTAACGATCACATAAAATGTGTTATTTTTCGTCACAGTAGACACCCTAATTCTATAAATAGACACGATAACAAACGAATCCATAAGTGGTTGACCTTGAGCCTACTAAACTTCTTGTGTATAAACAGCCTAGCCTACGCATGAATAAAAATAAAACAAGAAACGTTTACAACAAAGGAAACAATGGCCTAAAACATTTTACTGGGGAAAATGTCTATATACATAAAATTAATAATGTTTTATATTTTTCCCTACTGATATTTATTGTTAAATACTGAATTGAGTTAAAATACAGAGAATGCGATTGCAAATATCTGAGATTACATTCACGGAGTCTCCGTCGTCGAGTCCGTCCTCAATACGAGAACGAGCAGTTCTGACAACTGAGTATCTCTTGATATCGGTAATCGGTATCGAGTTTCGGCTAACGATTCCCGATACCGATACCAAAATTAAAGTATCGGTGGTATCGAGAATCGGTATCGAGAATCAACCCATCCCTAATAAATACCTTTACAAATATACTTTCCCTTATATTTAACAATAAAATCTTATTTACTAAATAAATGTCTTTAGAGTCCATACAAAATATTTAATTAATTTAAACTTTAGACTAAGAATTTTGATTTAAGAGTTTAGACTTTAGAATCAAAATTGTTGATTAAAAAGTTCAAAATATCACAGATGTTTATTCGAAGCTCAAATATTGTCTTTAAAAATGGAATTAAATTATGGTTATATATTACCTTAAAATTTGATTGTATGATGATTTTATAACATTATTTTTTATCTTATGTATCGTTTTACTATGTATTTAAAACTTCATCTTTGTCTCTTTTTATAATTAATTGCTTGCTATGATTTTATTAAAGTTTCACTTCTATTTTTTCAAATTAAAATTATATGTCTGGGGATGGCTAAGGGATTGGCTATGAGACTTACGGTCCTGGATTGTGTTCTCTATTTTAAATACATTAATAAGTTTATATATATATATTGTCCAGATAGAATTTCATAATATTAGGCATTTTACCTTTATTTGATTAAATACCTGCTGTATCAGGAATTGTTTTATTAATAGATTATTTAAAAAGTTAAATTTACATGACCATGTCCTTATTCATTTCTTCGGGCTTAGAACGGAACATAATACTTATCCCGTCCAGAAAGTAAAGAACGAATGCGCATCGCGTGCAGCGCAGATCCCCCACTACTGCGATTACGTGCGCGGCCGCTTGCCCCTTCCTTTCTCTTCAGTGTGGGGTGAGTCTCGTTGCTGTGTGGTCACGCTACTGGTTTTCGCAGCGTTTTAAAATGACGGCTCTAATCGAAAATCCCGCCAAATGTGAAGTACGGAGTGTAATCCGCTTTTTGAATGCTCAAAAAGTTAAGCCCATTGAAATTTATAGGCAAATTAAAGATGTGTATGGTGAAGATGCGATGAATGAGTCATCAGTAAGAAAGTGGTGTATCATGTTTAACCAAGGAAGAACTAACGTGCATGATGAAGATCGGAGCGGGAGGCCATCACTAGTCACGGATGAACTGAAGAAAAAAGTTGAAGAAACAATTCAGGAAAATCGACGTTTCACTTTGACGACTTTACATGACTCTTTTCAACAAATTTCACGATCACTCCTACATGAGATAGTGACAGATCATCTTGGTTACAAGAAAGTGTGTGCTCGGTGGGTGCCTAAGATTTTGACGGACGACCATAAGGCGAAACGCATGGGGGCAGCCCTTGAATTTTTGACTCAATATGACAAAGATGGAGACCAATTTCTTGATCGTATTGTTACGGGAGATGAAACATGGGTTTCGTATAAGACTCCAGAAAGTAAGCGTCAGTCAATGGAGTGGCATCACACAAATTCGCCCTCAAAACCCAAAAAGGAAAAACCATTGTTGCAGACTCGCAAAGTCATGGCAACGGTTTTTTGGGACCGAAAGGGATTAATCCATGTGGATTTCATGCCACGAGGTGCAACAATAAACTCAGAATCCTACTGTGAGACTCTTCAACGACTTCGTCGCGCCATCCAAAACAAGAGGCGTGGAATGCTGTCGGCTAAAGTTTTTTTCATTCACGACAATGCCCGGCCTCATGCCTCGGCTCGAACGCGGCTAGAACTCCAAAGTCTGAAGTGGGAAATCTTTAGTCATCCTCCCTACAGCCCTGACCTAGCACCTAGTGATTTTCATCTGTTTCCAAAGTTGAAGCAATTTTTGGGTGGAAAACAGTTTGGAAATGACGATGAACTTAAAGAAGCAGTGATAATATGGCTCAAATCTTTCGCGGCTGATGAGTATAACATCGGAATAGAGAAACTGGTCCCACGTTACAACAAGTGTCTCGACAACAATGGCGATTACGTAGAAAAGTAGAATAAGGTACTGTGGCTGTGTAAATAAAGTTCGGTGTTGATATCTTTTGTTTTTATTTAACCATGCTAAAACGTTCTTTACTTTCTGGACGGCCCTCGTATTAATGGCCGCTGCTAATGTTCCGACTCACAGTTCATTCCTCTGTTTAATTTATTTATCAAACATTGTTATGCTGTTAACACTTCACTAGTACAGATACCAACATTCAATTCATATGTCACCAATTATCATTTCGTTGATTAAACAAATAGATGATTCTTTTCGTTCTATAATATAACTAGTTACATTTTAAGTGCGTTTTTCTTTGCTTGTTTTAACAATAATAGTACTAAGCCTATTTCAAAACCAAATGTAAGCTAGATTACATTGTTTGTTTTTTTTTGTTTATCTTAAAAAATTGGGTTATGCTTATTTAGTAATCAACTTATTGACTTGTTAAGGGTCTGTTCCAGTAAACGAGAAATCCACCGGAACGCAAACGCCTCTCTCTGTATCCCTATCTAAACAGTGCAATTTCTTGCGCTGACATTGCCTCATTTCAAACCATTTCATAAGTCTATCTTTTGTAATTGAGTGTTGAAAAAAAAAACTGAATATTCTTTATAAAATTTCGGATCCTTCTTGCTAATTATTTTTCGTTATTAATTTCTTATTGTGTTAGGAAAAAAATTCAAACTTTGTACTTACAAAATGTCAAAATCAAAAGCATTTAAAAAAAATGTAAATTGCAAGACGGATGCGTATTGTGACTGTGCTTAAAATGAGACCTTGTAAACAATTTTATGATAAAAAATAAACGAAATAAATGGTTTGAAATTTAACATTGCTCTTATTTGATAAAAATCCAAGATGGCTGCCACTACAGCAGACCCTTAAGGCGTAAATTAAGTGCGGGGACATCTGCTAGTGTCAGTTCTATACATTGTTGTCGGCTATGAGGAAAGTGAGGAGGAGGTGAACATTCAAACTGTACTCACACGTAGACGCGGTAAATGCTCTTGACCTCGCCTTGGTGTAGGTTTACACCATCCGTTGCGTTACGATTCCGTTTTCTTCTAAGAAGGGAAGGGATAGGTTGTTCGAACTATCCGTTTTGTCATCCTGCAGTCTGTCCTTTAGTACCGTATCGTCTTGAAAAAGAGATCGAGAAAAAAATAAAATTCCTTTGAGATAACGAAAACGGAGGAGAAAAATGGATAAACGCAACTGGCAGGTGGCAACAACACTACTAGTGCCTAGCTGTTGTATCTAATCCTTCCTCACATCCGTTTCACCGGACGCTGTTTGCAGTAGCTTCCTTCCCGCAAAAAGGATGGAAAACGTAAAGGAAACAAAACCAGCTTTCATACCAATTTGGTTTCGGGCATTTTCATCATGCTTAGGCTCTATGTATGTCTCTATTTAACTTATTTGTATAACAATAAATGTACGTTTTTTCACGAACGTCTTTTTAATTTCTTTTGTTTTTCGGTTTAAAAATGTTTTTCTGAACCCTGATCGGAATAGAAGGGTTTGGAATAGCTCGACTCTACTGTATTTGTAATTATTAATAATAATTCGTTTTAGTATTTTCTTATATTTATAACGAAATCATTGTCAAACCCAGGCCATCATAATATTTGGTTAACCTCAAAATGTTACAATATATAACCTATTTATTGTTAAACCTTGTTATTAGTTTAATATATTTGTTTAGGTTCTCGTTTATTAATTTGCCTTTAATATTTTATTTTATGCCATTTGTATGTTCTGCCCTTAAATTGAACTGTTCCTATAACACTTTTTTTATTCTTTTTATAAATAACAATTTACTTCTGTAACTTCATAATTAATTACACTGTAAGTTTTCCTATAGGCTTTCCCTATAGGTTGCAACATATTTATTAAAAGGATAATTATGTTAATAATAATAATATTACATTGTTAGGTCCGTCACGTGACTTCTTTTTGTGTATTTATTACGACAAGTTTCGGAGCTGAAACTCCATTTTTAAGTTCTAATCACTCCGAAGAGATCGTCGCACATTAAAATAAATAAAACATATACACACGTACACATTCCACCAACACATAAACACAATATCGCGCTTGTCATAACATTAGGTGCGCAACGTATCGTTATCGGTTAAATAAGCATTATTAACCGACAACGATAGGTTGCGCACCTAATGTTATGACAAGCGCGATATTGTGTTTATGTCTTGGTGTGATGTGTACTTGTGTATGTATGTATATGTTTTATTTATTTTAATGTGCGACGATCTTTTTGGAGTGATTAGAACTTGAAAATGGAGTTTCGGCTCCGAAACTTGTCGTAATAAATACACGACAAGAAGTCACGTGACGGACCTAACAAGGTAATATTATTATTATTAATTATAATAGTGACTTTTTACCACAAACATGCTAATAAAAGATAATTATGTCCGTCTGTGTGAATTTTGATAATTTAAGTAGTTTTCTTACTTTACATAGATTGTTGGTTGGGGCGTTTCGGGACTTGTTCCATCTTCAGATCATCGCTCTGTTGAGGTCGTTAATACATTAAAATAAATTATATAACACATATACTCGCGCACAATATCACAAATAACACCACCACGTGTGCGCACCATCAAATACTTACTAATTCGATGGTGTGCACACATGGTGGTGATATTTGAGTTATTGTGCACATGTATATGCCTTATGATGTACTGTAATTTATTTTAATGTATTGACAACCTCAACAGAGCGTTAATCTGAAGATGGAACGAGTTCTGCGTCAACCAACAATCTATGTAAAGTAAAAAAACTACTTAAATTACAAAAAGTCACACAGACAGACATAATCATCAGTGGCTTGGATACAAACAAATACAATAGAACGTCGATAATCCGAAACGTCAAAAATCCGAACGCGTTCTGAGGCATCTCCTACAAAAATTTTGTTTTTGTTTTCGCAAATTCCAATTATTGCATTGTTAAAAATTTCACAAAAATCTTCATTGCAGTTTGACATTATTATCTCTTTTTAAACACTTCTTAATACCTGCTCTCACACGCCCTCACAACAGATTGACTGTCAGTATTTTCACTGTCACGCTAATAAGCTGCTTTAGCGCTAGCAGTAAACATACAGAAAGTTCATTCATTTCTCTTTGTGTAATCATCATAACAGTGTGTCGCACTTACAGTACAGTATTTTTTTATTTTTTGTTTGTGTTAACTATATAATGTACAAGTGAACTTTTAATTATGTACTGTATACTGTAATTGAGAGTTACAAGTGTAATCATGTTGGCCCTACTGTGTACGTGCAGGTTCTTCTAAATCATAATATGTAAATAGTCTTACATACTGTATTGTAATTACATTACTGCTTGTACTGTTTAACCATTTTAATCGATTAAAGGGCATATATTTTAACCTAAATGGCATTTTCTTGGTTGTTTTCAAAAATCTGAACAAATTGATAATCCGAATTAATTGATCCCCTCGGTCCTAATTAGTTCGGATTTTTGACGCTCTTCTGTACAATGAATTTTATATTTTATTACACTATGGTAGCTATTTTGTATTGTATTTTAAAAGTTAAGTTTTATTTTCTATTATTGTTTGTTATTTCACTTACTTTATTGTGAAATCATCTTATTTTGCATGTGTTTGTATTGTATATAAATTAGGGGAAAATATAAATGTTAAAAAAAAAATCAATTTTTGTTTGAATTACCAGGACTACAATAAATTTTTAACTTATGTTTTGGTCTTTCAGAAAGCATAAAATGAATATAACTAAAATGTTCATATTTCTTTTTTTCATGGTCAGCTGTTCCATGTAAATTCACTGGGTGGCTTAATAGTAGATTATTTATTCAAATAAATCTGAACCTTACTTACTATATTTTATGTGTTATAGGAAATCTATCGATTGATGAATCATCAAGGAGGATAGTACCAAACCGAGTATGGGAAATATTATCTCATTACTTTCCTGCAGCTCCTACATTTAGAAGTGATGCTACTCCTTGTATAGAATGTCAGGTATGTATTTTAATTTGCAGTTTTTATACTATCCTTAAATAATATTTTGTACATGTTTCTAAAGAGGAATGTCTATAATATGAGAGTATTCATTATTTAATTTGTTAGGCTTAGTAAAATTTTTCGCTAAAATTCTATTTCTAAATTATTAATTATGATAAATTAAATTAAATTTAATAAAAATATGTGAATTGTAAGACATGTTTGATGATTGAATAATTAATTTTTCCATCTTAAAGTATTCATAAATTGGGATAAATTTATACTGTTAATTGATAAAATCGACTTTATAACCAATTGTTATGATAGTGTAAATGTTCAGAACTAAGAAATGTTTTCGTGAATTGCTAGATTGTAAAGCTTATAATTAAATCTAAAATTTATGTAGAAACTCATACTGAATTTTTTTATGGAAACAAATTGCAAAATATTTCTAATTTTGAATCTAAAAGGTAATACAAATGACTACCTAATAAATTTTACAACGGAGTAGATTGTAATAAGCACTCAGTTTAAGGTTCCTGTATCTTAATACCCTTATAGTGTTATTACTCATTTGTCACAGTCAAATTCCTCAGGAACTGATAAAGGTATCATAATGAAATTTGGTATTGTTGTAAAGCATACTGTACCATAATCATATCTTAGAACATACAAACATATGTTTGATTTAGTATACATTTTGGGGTTTAAAGTTTTGTACTTCAAAGAATAAATATTTGATGATTCTGTCATGTGGAGTATTGTTTGAAACAGACTTTATTTAATGATGTCAAAGAATTGCAACAATTCAAAATATAATAAATATTATCCAAACGTAAATAAAGAATTTCGTAAAAAAAATGGTTAAAGAGAGAGGGAGATATTTATGGAATGTCATTCAAATACAGGCGACCGTAAGTCAACGACATCTAGTGGAAATTATGTTAAGCTCCCAGAAAACACAATAATCGTCAAATAACCCGGTTTTCGATATTGAAAAAAATTAATAATAATTACTTCCCGACATTTTCGACATCTATTTCCTATATCAAAATCAAGAAAAACTAATAGATCAATTCAGAAAAATTATTTCATTAATCCAATACTAAATTATTGAATAAATATTTACATTTGAAATTCGTAATCTCTTGCTTAACTTATGACTCGTTTAAAGCGGTACCCGTAAAGAAAACTATGAATACGAGAGAACCAAAATAAAAAAAAATAAGCCACGATGGCCGTGGTTGTTAAGGCGTCAAAGCTTTATCAATCGTCATGGCAACCATCACTGGAAAAGTTCCGGGTTCAATTCCCATTGACCCTGAATAATTTTCTAAATGGTTTCTTAACAGACATCATTGGCTGTGGTTCGGATTCCACGTAAAACTGTAGGTCCTGTCTTCAATTAGCCTTAAAGTGCAAAACAACAGGACGTTAAACACAAAAAAAAAAAATATTTAATAGAAAAACTAATATGGCCTACAAATAGAATGCACCTTTTTACATATAAGAAGTATTTGGCAAAAACATTAAATATACGCCGTTAAGACAGAAAAAATACAAAAATCAAGCTATAATCATCTAAAATATACCAAGGCAGACATATTTGTTTAGATGTTTTTATTAAATTTGTTTATTAATTTCCATTGTATAATATCTGAAGAATATTCGCTAGTGATTTTAGTTTTCAAAACAACTTAATACTAAAAAGAAAACAAATTTTGAACTAATTAATCTGTAACCCTCTCAAACACAAACCCCCCGAAGAATAAGATCAAGTCGGCGATAGTGAAAATTTCCGGAGTGAACCTGAAGTGACTTACATTTCATTCTTGTTAAAAACTCTGAAAGGAGAAGTATGCCAATTGGCTGGTGCAATAACAATCCAAAAAGTTAATCCATTTAATACCGAATTTATCATCCAAGCTAGCCAGTAGAACTTGAAGAAGAACTATTAAAACAAATATACAATAAAATATTGATTAAATCCAAGTTAAATTATAAAGAAGATTAAATATCTTTTGGTGTGATCCTTCCAACTTATTCCTAGGCTTTATTTATGTTTTCCATAATAATAGTGAAACTCCATAAATTATTGATTTAAATAAGAGTTCATCGAACACTATTTTCATACTTAATCAATTTGTAACCTGTGATAATAAACTCTGAACTAAGTTATCCCTATATGTCTATTTATATAAAAGCAAAATACCACTCACTCACTCACTGACTCACTCATCACGATTTCTCAAAAACTACCGAATGAAATTTGGTATGTAGCTTCCTCTAGGGCCATAGGTGTTCACTAAGAAAGGGTATGAAAAATTTCGAAATTTTAGAAGGGGTTTGGGGGGATAAAAATTACTAAAATCATAATTTCAGATCTTTTATTATTATGACAATAGTGCTTTTATTCTTTAAGATCTATATATATAAAAGCCAAATACCACTGACTGACTGAACACTTAAAAAGAATACAATTACGTTAAAAAGACTGAAAATACCAACCACCACGGGCAACGCCGTACGGGTCAGCTAGTATATTTATATAATTACACCCACTTACAATTACATTACATAATTCTGTCAATTATTGATGGCTATTTTCCCACTTAATTAATCTTTTCTTCTTTAAAATAAGTGTTATAATATTTCTTTTATGTATATCTCAACCTGAACGTGGGAAAAATCGGCACTGACCCACCGAGATTATGTTTACTTGTGTGTTACCTAATATATGTTCATAACAGTTATAACAATCTAACTATTTATTATTATTACTGAAAAGCAACAAGAAATTCATAAAAGACAATTGATATATTTTGTTAATTTTAATACTTTTCTGTTGAAATAACCTGTATATATTTTCATTATACTATTTGATGATGAACATTAATGAACAATACTCATTGAATTGAATATTCAACTTAAAGTATAATAATTTCAGTTAATGTTTGCAAATTGTTTTCTTACTTATTGATTAAAAGAAATTCAGCTTTTGTTTCATTGTTATTTGCGTATTGAATTTATTTACCTTACTTAAAATTAGATAAGATAATCCTTTTTAATTTATACTATGTGCTTTTATAATTTGGCACTCCAAACGTGAGGCTTTTTTAAAGATCAAATATATATTATTAATAATAATAATAATATAATAATAATATTTATTTCTTCACCAAAAAAATACAAAATAATAATAATATCGAATGCAATAATAATACAATAAAAATACAAGACAGGTAAATTAACACATACTACACTTAACTTGATAAAAGAACAAAACAATGATTTTCTTTACATTCAGATTAAATTTATGTGAAGAATAGGTAATCCTTAGGCACATGTGCCTGAGTAGGATTTACCATCATAATTCTTTAATCTTATTACTATAGGAAAAAGAAAGAAAGAGATCAGCCATAGTGCCATAATCATTCAAAATATATACAAATGCAAAGGATACCTTGATAATAAAACTAACCTAAAACAAAAATTGGATATAGAACAGAATTTTACACTTACAACACACAAACTTATATACACCACCCAATCTACACTCACACATACATAACACATATATTTCAGAACAACATCAACTGGTTCCCACTGCCTCACCTCAAAACTAATTCAATATTTTCCACTGAATTCAGCCATAATTTAACAAATTTAGAAAACTGGGATATATTGTTTCTCTTTTGTACATCTACTGGTAACATGTTAAATATTTTCTCCCCCTTATACAAATATGAATTTTTAACTGCTGTTAATTTAGTTTTTAACAGTTGAAATACTATTTTCCTCCTTCCACAGTTTCGCCTGGAACCACTTTTCCTGTAAAACTCTACTAATACTTTAAAAACATACAAATACCTCAACGGCAGTATGCCCTTTGCTCTAAAGAGTGGCAGAGAAGAATCAGTTCTAGACCTAAATAACATAACTCTTATTATATGTTTTTGAGCACTAATAATGGGTGTAATAGTACTCAAATATGCTCCTCCCCAACAAATTAAACCATACTTTAATCGCGATTGCACTAAAGCAAAATAAATTTGTCTCATTAATTCTGGTGGGCACAATGATCTAATAAAATATATTTTACGAATAATTGAAATCAATTCACGTTGCAATTTTTTTATGTGATAATTCCATTTCATTCTTTCATCCAGTATTATTCCCAAGTACCTAATATTATTCAATTGATTAATATTCGGACATAAACACCCATCTAAATCTTTATTTTTGCAAATTATGTGATGGTATATTACATTTCCTGTCACATATTCCTTGCCTTTTTTTAAATGAAAAAGAATATAATTAGTTTTAGCTTCACTTAACACCATCTCATTTTTTGAAAACCAAAGTCGTAAATGTCTCAAATCCTCAGTAATTTGGCTGAGAAGCACATCTATTGAGTTAGCTTTATAAAGGAATGCTGTATCATCCGCAAAGGCTGTAATTTCTCCATTAAATTTGCTATTACATAAATCATTTACATATATAATAAAAAGAACCGCTCCAAGTACAGATCCCTGAGGAACACCATACCTTATCTCTCCCTCACTTCCCAAAACTCCATTTACTCTTACCCTTTGGGTTCTTCCCCCCAGATAACTACTGAACCATTTATTAGGTAGTCCTCTCACGCCAGCAGACCACAATCTGTCTAACAGAATAGAATGGTCCACCGTATCAAATGCTTTTTGAATATCAATAAAGAGGCCAGCAACCTTCCATCCCACATTCAGAGAATGATAAATGTTATTAACAAAATATTGAAGTGCTTTCTCTGCGCTAAGACCAGATCTGAAGCCATATTGATTCCTACTGAAAACATTGTTCTTCTCCAGAAACGTTACCAACATTCGTTTCATTAATTTTTCCATAATTTTTGAAAATACAGATAACAAAGCTATTGGCCTATAGTTACCTGAATTTTGTTTGTCACCCTTTTTAAATATATGCACCACAACTGCAGCTTTCAAACAATTTGGAAATGTACCAGTACTAAAGCTCAAATTACACAAAAAAGTAAGTACTGCTAAAATCTGAGGTTCTATATGCTTAACTAAATTTGAATTTATTCCGTCTAACCCTGGTGACTTTTCTGGTTTTAATGATTTAATAATCTTAGAGACATCCTGTTCAGTAACTCCGTGCATAAAACAGGACCTATCCGCAGAGTTAGCCAATCCCCCAAAATGCATCGTATAAAAACTTTGGTCATCCTCAGAGAGCTTATCCACTCCAGATCTCAGTACTTTTGGAATATCACAAAAATAATCATTAAATACATCTGCTATTACTTCCGGCCTATCTACTAAATAACCATTCTTATCCCTTAGTGTTTCTATATTATAGTTCCCACACTGCTTCCCCAATATCCCATTTACCACTTTCGCCTGGTCCACTTTACTGGTCCACATGCGCCTATAAAATTAGTGAAGGGACAGATCCACACCGGAACCCGAGGGTGTGCTCTTTCAAAAAACGAGGGTACTCTTTACTAGGATGGACGAAGAATGCTACTGTGAGCCGTAACCAAACTAGAAGAGTTTTAGGAGAAAAGGACTCCCACCTTTCCATCACCTAACATGTTTGGCTAGAGTCAGTTATCTTACCTGAATACCTACTCAAAAGTAACGACTCTGAAATAAGCACCCATATACTTATTTTCAAAGTCAGACTCTACAAATGAATATAAAAATTAAAAGTGAACAAAATATAAATTTGGAAAAATTTCGCTGAAAGCTAAAGTAAAAGGTTTATAAAAAAAATATTTATATTTCAAATTATTTATGAGATGCAAAGTGCCTAAGTGTTTTCTTGAATGAATTTAAATGTTGCAAAGATAACGTCAAAAAAAAAATAAATACAAAGTCCCAAAAAAAAAATTATATAATATGTCTCATGACAGTGGATCGTTTCTGGCTACACTAAGAAAACACTACACTTCAATAAACGGCAACCTGATTATAAGTCCCTAACACATCATTATCACATGATAATGGAAAACCCTAACAAAACCTCAGCGGTTATACAATAAGAAAAAAAAATCAAGGAAGCCGCATCAAAATCAGACCCACATAAGTCCAGCCAAAAACCATCCACAAAAAAAATCCACACAAAATAATTCAAAATAAACACAAGTTACATTATTAAATTTAATTCCAGCGATAAGCACTCAAACAAATTTTACATAGACACTCTATGCAATCAACAATAAAAAAGTAACAAAACTTTACTATGCAAACTTTTCTATCCCTGGCTCTGACTCTTAAATTAAAAACTTCTACTAATTTAATTAAATCTCCCATATTTTAGGATTTACCAAGAATTAAAATCAAAACAACAAGGCAACTTCAGGTGACCTTATCAAATATAAATGGCTGTACTACGGTAAGAGCTTAAACAAAAAAAAAAAAACTGTAAGTGTTTATGTTGTGCAAAAGAACAAAGAAACTTATTAACACGTTGACGAAAATGAACCAAGCAACCAAGGAAGGTTTTTGTAAATTTTTTATATTTTTTTTTTTGTTTCCCTGATTGAGTCAATAAAGTTTCATCAATGAAAAGTAAGACTGTATGTTTTATTAAAGTAGAATTTACAAAAGAAATTATAAATAAATAAAAAAAAATTATAAAGTGAATCGGTAATTGTCTGTAAGGCAGTAAAGAGTATATGTGAAAATTAGCAACGCAACTCAAACGAGCTAGAAGGTTTTATTTAAATTTTTATAGTTTTTTTGTGTTTTTTGTTTATATATAAAAAAAAGATTTTTTTTGTTTCCCTGCTTGTCTAAGTTAACGCTACGAATTAACAAATAAAAAAAAAATAATGAAAAAAAGTTCTATCAAAATTGTGCGTATGTTTTTGAAAAATGTCGGTAATGACGAAAAACAGATAAGTCGCTGCGCTTGACGTTGAATTTATTTTAATTTATTTTATAGGAAAGTAACCACGCAACTGGTACCATTAACATGGTAGCAGTGTGTAATCTTTAATTGGACGATAACCACGCTCTGCTACCATTAACATGTGCCGTCTTACAAAAAGAAATATGAATTGGAAGTCGAACTAGGCCCGCACCCTAAAGACAGCACATGTGTTCGAAGATATAGAATAATTACTCTATTAAAATTTACCTCTTGAAACTCGTTTATCTTAGCTGACGAAAGCAAGGCACCTGAAATGTTCTTTACAGGTAAAGACACAAAAATACAAGAGAAATAAATTAGGAACAGTTTGTTTATTGATAAAAATTTATATGCCCTTAGTAAAAAAAAGTTTTTTATAAAAAATTTACATGCCCCAGAAAAGAAATAATTATTATTTAAATTTACATAAAAAAAAATCAAAAGAATCAAAAGAAAAATCCCTCCCTGAGAAAAAAAGAAAAGAAAGAAAACCCCACCCTTTAATATAAATTATTCAAGCAATTAATTTAATAAAAGTACATATTTAACATTACATAAAAGAAAACATAGTAACACAATGTTACAAATGTACACAATTTCTGAGAAACAAAACTAGGACATTAAAGTACTTAATTATTAGGTTATATATATATTAAAAAAAAATTGGCCATTCATAAATTATAAAAAAAAAGATGAAGTTAATAAAGATGTTTTAAAAAAAAAGAATTTGGAAAAATGGTGATATCACCTTTGTAATCTAGAGATATAACCTCTGGAAGGTTGAAATCTCTAAATTTGCATGCCTGCGCCACCCTTTAATATAATTTAAATAGCTTAAAACTAATACAATTTTAAATTAGCATCATTAATCTACTAAACAATTATAGCCCTTTTGATGAAAGTAATACACTAGAAAATATCGTTGTTTGTAGCATTTGAAGAGAAGGTCAGTAGATGAAATAATAAAAAGGTTAGTCTAGACTTATCGCATTTTTGGTGAGCAGCGTTGACAGCAACAGCTGATGCGGAGCTGAATAGTTTGCAGCACTACATAAATTAAGTTTTCTTAGGTCTATTGAAGTTAGGCCTATTGCATCATATTCACTATCTTAGTAGGCTATCCTAGGACCAGTAAATACTGTTGAAAAACAATACAGAATTAATTCATCTTCTAAAAGTATTTAGTACAACATAGAGTATATATATTTGAATTACACCAGAAACTACACGTAGTTGTTCTTTCATGTTGTAGTTGGTTCTGACTTGTACTATTTGCCATGTGGCATACTACAGCAAGACATTAGGTCTAATTAAATATGTCTGCTCTGCACTTGTTAAATGTAGTTGAGTACAGACTGACAAAAAAATGAGATATAACTCTTATGTAATAAATAAAGTTTTCTTCTGTAATGATTATCCACATTCTATATAACAAACTCAACAGTTTGGTCTCACTTAAACTTGCAAAATTTCTATAAAAGCACCTCAAAAATATTCACTGTAAAGGTTAAAAATGCTGTAATAGTAAATTTACTTTGTATAGAAAAATACTGTTTGTATCAGTTTAGGCTATTGAGAAAGATATGTCTCTAGGCTATTTCTGAAAATGCTAGGCAAAGTTACTCTAAAACAGTTCAGGCTACTTAGGTTAAGTAATATGTCACTGGGCTTTTCTTTTATAAAAATATACAACAAAACTATTTCACAATTTAAACTAGATCTATTAATTACAAAAGTATACTGTAATTTCACTGCATAAAATATTTAGAACAGACATTAAAATACAGAACATTTCATTGTCTAGCTTCTGCAAGAAAACAAACGATAATTAAATAAAGTTATTACCTGGTGTGGTGTTTAAAGATGCATAATATTATAAGCAAAAGCTTATAAAGAAATTGACGACAAAGAAAATACTAATTATCACATCAAAAGAACATAATGAACAGCGTCGTTCATTACAAGGGACGCTCACAAAAAACAAGATGTCCAAACTCGGTATCACAGGCGAATGAACAAAGTCTGTCAGAACGAAAACGAAAGCGAGTAGCGCTCGGGGTGGCCAGGTCTGTAACCTCACTAAGAAAGTGTTTAAATGCGCCTTCTTTTTATGAATAAGCATTTGTGAATACACGAGTGTTGACAAAGTTGCCTCTACTATACATTGGTGGAGTTATGTTCTGAGATTTAATTAAATAAAGCTCGGTGCTGTTTCAAAACAAAAGGAAACGCTACAGAACTCCCCCCCCAAAAGACGGAGTCGGGATAGAAAGAAAAAGAAACATGCTTAAGGCAAGAAAAAAAATTTTGACATGATGTGTCGGAAGGACAAATCATGTCGTCAGCAACAAATGGACCTATTACGAGATTTAAGAAAATAATTTTGATATTATAAAAAAAATTTCAAATATTGACTACAAAACAATTAAACAAAAAATGATCTCGTCCAAAAAAAAAAATTTTACTCTACAAAAAAATTACGTTATTTGCAAACAAAGAATTTACTTATTTACAAAACTACAACAAAATTAAAAATAAAATATCCAATGAAAGTGTAAACAAAAATTATAGGTTGTAAAAGCAAAGTGTGTTAAAAAAAAATTTCGAGTAAGGTGGATGATGAGATAAAGGACTCACATGCTAGGCTAGGATAAAAAAGACTGCAAAAGGTCGTCATGCGGGGATTGGACCACATGGTCCACATGCGCCTATAAAATTAGTGAAGGGACAGATCCACACCG
>JAGFPH010000016.1:55110-76665 GCA_018207615.1 Philaenus spumarius
AATTAAATAAAGCTCGGTGCTGTTTCAAAACAAAAGGAAACGCTACAGAACTCCCCCCCCAAAAGACGGAGTCGGGATAGAAAGAAAAAGAAACATGCTTAAGGCAAGAAAAAAAATTTTGACATGATGTGTCGGAAGGACAAATCATGTCGTCAGCAACAAATGGACCTATTACGAGATTTAAGAAAATAATTTTGATATTATAAAAAAAATTTCAAATATTGACTACAAAACAATTAAACAAAAAATGATCTCGTCCAAAAAAAAAAATTTTACTCTACAAAAAAATTACGTTATTTGCAAACAAAGAATTTACTTATTTACAAAACTACAACAAAATTAAAAATAAAATATCGAATGAAAGTGTAAACAAAAATTATAGGTTGTAAAAGCAAAGTGTGTTAAAAAAAAATTTCGAGTAAGGTGGATGATGAGATAAAGGACTCACATGCTAGGCTAGGATAAAAAAGACTGCAAAAGGTCGTCATGCGGGGATTGGACCACATGGTCCACATGCGCCTATAAAATTAGTGAAGGGACAGATCCACACCGGAACCCGAGGGTGTGCTCTTTCAAAAAACGAGGGTACTCTTTACTAGGATGGACGAAGAATGCTACTGTGAGCCGTAACCAAACTAGAAGAGTTTTAGGAGAAAAGGACTCCCACCTTTCCATCACCTAACATGTTTGGCTAGAGTCAGTTATCTTACCTGAATACCTACTCAAAAGTAACGACTCTGAAATAAGCACCCATATACTTATTTTCAAAGTCAGACTCTACAAATGAATATAAAAATTAAAAGTGAACAAAATATAAATTTGGAAAAATTTCGCTGAAGGCTAAAGTAAAAGGTTTATAAAAAAAATATTTATATTTCAAATTATTTATGAGATGCAAAGTGCCTAAGTGTTTTCTTGAATGAATTTAAATGTTGCAAAGATAACGTCAAAAAAAAAAATAAATACAAAGTCCCAAAAAAAAAAAATTATATAATATGTCTCATGACAGTGGATCGTTTCTGGCTACAGTAAGAAAACACTACACTTCATTAAACGGCAACCTGATTATAAGTCCCTAACACATCATTATCACATGATAATGGAAAACCCTAACAAAACCTCAGCGGTTATACAATAAGAAAAAAAAATCAAGGAAGCCGCATCAAAATCAGACCCACATAAGTCCAGCCAAAAACCATCCAAAAAAAAAATCCACACAAAATAATTCAAAATAAACACAAGTTACATTATTAAATTTAATTCCAGCGATAAGCGCTCAAACAAATTTTACATAGACACTCTATGCAATCAACAATAAAAAAGTAACAAAACTTTACTATGCAAACTTTTCTATCCCTGGCTCTGACTCTTAAATTAAAAACTTCTACTAATTTAATTAAATCTCCCATATTTTAGGATTTACCAAGAATTAAAATCAAAACAACAAGGCAACTTCAGGTGACCTTATCAAATATAAATGGCTGTACTACGGTAAGAGCTTAAACAAAAAAAAAAAACTGTAAGTGTTTATGTTGTGCAAAAGAACAAAGAAACTTATTAACACGTTGACGAAAATGAACCAAGCAACCAAGGAAGGTTTTTGTAAATTTTTTATATTTTTTTTTTTGTTTCCCTGATTGAGTCAATAAAGTTTCATCAATGAAAAGTAAGACTGTATGTTTTATTAAAGTAGAATTTACAAAAGAAATTATAAATAAATAAAAAAAAAATTATAAAGTGAATCGGTAATTGTCTGTAAGGCAGTAAAGAGTATATGTGAAAATTAGCAACGCAACTCAAACGAGCAAGAAGGTTTTATTTAAATTTTTATAGTTTTTTTGTGTTTTTTGTTTATATATAAAAAAAGATTTTTTTTGTTTCCCTGCTTGTCTAAGTTAACGCTACGAATTAACAAATAAAAAAAAAATAATGAAAAAAAGTTCTATCAAAATTGTGCGTATGTTTTTGAAAAATGTCGGTAATGACGAAAAACAGATAAGTCGCTGCGCTTGACGTTGAATTTATTTTAATTTATTTTATAGGAAAGTAACCACGCAACTGGTACCATTAACATGGTAGCAGTGTATATCTTTAATTGGACGATAACCACGCTCTGCTACCATTAACATGTGCCGTCTTACAAAAAGAAATATGAATTGGAAGTCGAACTAGGCCCGCACCCTAAAGACAGCACATGTGTTCGAAGATATAGAATAATTACTCTATTAAAATTTACCTCTTGAAACTCGTTTATCTTAGCTGACGAAAGCAAGGCACCTGAAATGTTCTTCACAGGTAAAGACACAAAAATACAAGAGAAATAAATTAGGAACAGTTTGTTTATTGATAAAAATTTATATGCCCTTAGTAAAAAAAAGTTTTTTATAAAAAATTTACATGCCCCAGAAAAGAAATAATTATTATTTAAATTTACATAAAAAAAATCAAAAGAATCAAAAGAAAAATCCCTCCCTGAGAAAAAAAGAAAAGAAAGAAAACCCCACCCTTTAATATAAATTATTCAAGCAATTAATTTAATAAAAGTACATATTTAACATTACATAAAAGAAAACATAGTAACACAATGTTACAAATGTACACAATTTCTGAGAAACAAAACTAGGACATTAAAGTACTTAATTATTAGGTTATATATATATTAAAAAAAATTGGCCATTCATAAATTATAAAAAAAAAGATGAAGTTAATAAAGATGTTTTAAAAAAAAAAGAATTTGGAAAAATGGTGATATCACCTTTGTAATCTAGAGATATAACCTCTGGAAGGTTGAAATCTCTAAATTTGCATGCCTGCGCCACCCTTTAATATAATTTAAATAGCTTAAAACTAATACAATTTTAAATTAGCATCATTAATCTACTAAACAATTATAGCCCTTTTGATGAAAGTAATACACTAGAAAATATCGTTGTTTGTAGCATTTGAAGAGAAGGTCAGTAGATGAAATAATAAAAAGGTTAGTCTAGACTTATCGCATTTTTGGTGAGCAGCGTTGACAGCAACAGCTGATGCGGAGCTGAATAGTTTGCAGCACTACATAAATTAAGTTTTCTTAGGTCTATTGAAGTTAGGCCTATTGCATCATATTCACTATCTTAGTAGGCTATCCTAGGACCAGTAAATACTGTTGAAAAACAATACAGAATTAATTCATCTTCTAAAAGTATTTAGTACAACATAGAGTATATATATTTGAATTACACCAGAAACTACACGTAGTTGTTCTTTCATGTTGTAGTTGGTTCTGACTTGTACTATTTGCCATGTGGCATACTACAGCAAGACATTAGGTCTAATTAAATATGTCTGCTCTGCACTTGTTAAATGTAGTTGAGTACAGACTGACAAAAAAATGAGATATAACTCTTATGTAATAAATAAAGTTTTCTTCTGTAATGATTATCCACATTCTATATAACAAACTCAACAGTTTGGTCTCACTTAAACTTGCAAAATTTCTATAAAAGCACCTCAAAAATATTCACTGTAAAGGTTAAAAATGCTGTAATAGTAAATTTACTTTGTATAGAAAAATACTGTTTGTATCAGTTTAGGCTATTGAGAAAGATATGTCTCTAGGCTATTTCTGAAAATGCTAGGCAAAGTTACTCTAAAACAGTTCAGGCTACTTAGGTTAAGTAATATGTCACTGGGCTTTTCTTTTATAAAAATATACAACAAAACTATTTCACAATTTAAACTAGATCTATTAATTACAAAAGTATACTGTAATTTCACTGCATAAAATATTTAGAACAGACATTAAAATACAGAACATTTCATTGTCTAGCTTCTGCAAGAAAACAAACGATAATTAAATAAAGTTATTACCTGGTGTGGTGTTTAAAGATGCATAATATTATAAGCAAAAGCTTATAAAGAAATTGACGACAAAGAAAATACTAATTATCACATCAAAAGAACATAATGAACAGCGTCGTTCATTACAAGGGACGCTCACAAAAAACAAGATGTCCAAACTCGGTATCACAGGCGAATGAACAAAGTCTGTCAGAACGAAAACGAAAGCGAGTAGCGCTCGGGGTGGCCAGGTCTGTAACCTCACTAAGAAAGTGTTTAAATGCGCCTTCTTTTTATGAATAAGCATTTGTGAATACACGAGTGTTGACAAAGTTGCCTCTACTATACATTGGTGGAGTTATGTTCTGAGATTTAATTAAATAAAGCTCGGTGCTGTTTCAAAACAAAAGGAAACGCTACACTACAAACTCAATTCCTACCGACCTACACTTAACCTGCAAACAATCTGCAGATTCCAAAGTCCAAGGTAAAACCTCACACTGATAAAAGTCACTTACAAATACAGCCACACCCCAAGCTCTATTTCTATTATCACATTTAGTAAACAGCTTATACCCTTCAATATTATAAAGTTCAACTTCAGAGAAATCTATCCATATTTCAGTAAGAACTATAACATGTTCAATTAAAGAATTAATGTATAGCAAAAATAAATCAACATTTTTCCTCATACTCCTTATATTTTGGGTCACAAGAGTCAAATTAAAATTACTATTTTTTCAGTCATAAGAAACTATGTTAACATTAAATTATAAAAGTAACCATGTATATTATTATAATTAGAAATATAAAAAATAAATAGAATCTCTTTATCTTTAGAATACTAGCGCAAGTATAGCAACTATTAATTAATTTGAAGCGAATACTATTATCTTTCTTCATTATACCTTATTAATTGACTACGCTAAAAGTATATCTTCCATTTTACTAATAACCAACACTGGATTACCTTCACACTTCCTCATCATTATCCACAAGTATTTGTAGCCTTTTTCATTCTTCGCTGATCTTGCAGCAGCAAATAATCTGCGTCGTCCCGGGCTTAAACTTTCATTGATGTAAATCGGCTGATCCACGGGGAGACTCATATGTCGTGTAGAGAGATCCCTTTTTACTCGTCGCTTCTGCAGCCATTCCTCAGCATCAAATCTGCGCACGAATTTAACAATAATTCCTCGTGGTCCTTCGCGATTTTCTTTTCTTCCAAGACGATGACAGGCGTCTATCATTGAACTTTCTATTGGGACATTCAGTGCTTGCCCAACTTCTTTAATCGTGGTAATTATATCTTCGTTAACTTTTTCAGGTATTCCAAATATTTCAAGTGTATTTCTACGCGAGTATTGCTCCATATCATCCAAACGAACATTTAAAATAAAAACTTGTTGTAAAAATATTATAAAAATATTATCTTTTGAAACTTTATAATTTGACGCCCAACTTTGGGGGTTTTCATAAACAAAAAAAAATATATAAATTAATTTAAAAACATTACTTTTATTTGAAACTTTTATAGAATTTTGTCATATATGGTTTTCAAGCATTTCCTTAATATGTTGCTAAAACCATTCTTCTCCTCCATTTTCAAAAGCACTGCAAATAAAATTTTGAAAAAACCAATGAACAAAATATATGGAAACTATAGAATATCCAGCCATGCAACTCTGATGTTCGACTAATGGCAATCATTATTAAGCCTTTCCTAGCCAACACTATTAAAAAGTTTCCCCGCATAGACAAATAAAAAATAGCAAAAATAAATTCATAACCTCAGAGTCAATTTTTTATACTTTATTGCACAACATATAAAGTTATATAAAAACACTTAAATTCTATTTTCTGGTGCTATTATTATGATATATTATGGGCTAACTTTTTACTAAATCTATAAATGCTAATACTTTGACTATTATAGTGTATTTTATTCTTAATTCTAATTGTTCAAAAAATAAAATAAATATAGAGTTGATCATTAAAACCAATATCATATAGTTCATTAAACTAGGCATAAATACTACAACACCACAGGTTGTAAATTAAATATATTGAAAATATGTGAAAGAATTAATTGTCAACACAAGTAACAATTATAAAATGGTAGCTTTACTTTTACTTTCTCACTATACTATAGTATAGAGAAAGTATAGTGATCGCAAAAAAAATCGATGTTGAGATTTCTGTGGAAATATCCGTTTTGGGACCCCCTGAGTAAAAAAAAGGGTTTTTTACAAAATGTCTGTCTGTATGTATACAAAGCTAGAGAGAAAACTAATCGATCGATTTCAACCAAATTTGCACCAGACATGTCAAGTAGGCCTGTATAGATGCACGAAAAAGAGTTTTGAAAATTTTTGAAAAACAACCCCCTTTTTGGCCAAAAAAACCCCAAAAAATCTATTATTATTTTTTATAAAAAAACGGCTCTAACGATTTTGATAAAATTTGGCTTATTTGTAGCCTTTAATGTGCCCTACCATATGCATAAAACCGCATCTTTCTAAAAATTCTCGTTTAGCTAATAATAAGAATAACAACTGATTTTTGGGGGTTTTTTGGCCATAAAAGGGGTTGTTTTTCAACATTTTTCAAAATTTATTCATGATATATGCCTCCTGAACTGTAATATTAATATTAGGTTACGTACCTTTATAAACCATCGACAGTTCTTCACTTTTATGGTGACTACCGGTTTAATATTAATTAACGGTTTAATATTTGACTCGTTAATGGAGTGAGTGAACTCCGAAACCGGTAGTCACCATAAAAGTGAAGAACTGTCGATGGTTTATAAAGGTACGTAACCTAATATTTTTCAAAACCTTTATTCGTGCATCTATAAAGACCTAATTGACGTGTTTGGTGCAAATTTGTTCAATATCGATCAAATAGTTTTCTCTCTAAATAATAATAATAATATTTATTAGTTAATCTCGAACTTAAATAAAAAATCACCTCTCCTACCCCACCCTGCAAGTCACAGTGAATCTGTTTAATAATTTAAATATGTTTGTGAGAAAGTATGTGCCAGTTCCTGGTACCGTTTATTTTATTTAAATTTTACAATTTAATTATATCTCCTTCAAAAAAAATTACAATAGGTTTATATTTAGATAAGAGTTTATTAATTGTTCATTGGAGGTTAATAACAAAAAAAACATAAATTATCTTTTTTTACTTTTACAATAATTAGGATCAAAATTCTTATAGAAACCTGTGAAAAGTTTATAAATAATAGCTTAGGTTATTGGGAAATGTTCAAATACTGTATTTATGCCAGTTTATTTTATAAGAGAGACACAAGAAACTTATCTCGGGAGGTTGGTGCTGACTCTTCCCACAGGACAAATGAAATAAGCATAAGTATTTTCTAAATGTTACTAAAATCAAATATTAATATATACAAAGGTTAATTAAAGTTGAAATGAATAGTACAAAAGGTTTATTGGTGTTAGTATGGATGTTTGTGTGTAGTGTTAAAAAGGAATCACAGAGTTCAAATTATACACAAAGTTCAAAAATTATATATATACAGTTAATCAATCTCAGTCATTAATTGAAAATAAGATAGGTTTAACCCTTTATCATAATAAGTACTGATATTCATAAACAGTTTTGGATGCAAGAACATAAAAAGGTTAACAAATAGATATCCCAACAAATATCTCACCAAATTATTAGTTCTCCTTCTAAGATATTGGATCGAGTAATTGTTTAAAAAAAATAGCACTACACTTTGGTTATTTGATCAAGGTTTAACGTAGAACAATTACTGGATGAAATATTAGTCAAATCTTGTCTTTCAACTTTCATCAGCTAAACTGCACTGGACTGTAGCTAACTCCAAACTGTAACAATGCTTCTTTTGAAGCTATTCGCTGGTGTTCAGGAAATATATCATAATGCCTTATTAATCTTGATGTCTTCTGGGGTAGAGATTTGTAAGTGTAAGTAGGTGTTGGGGAGCTGTTAAGTGTTATTTGTTGAAATTATGTGTTTATTTTGTGAAAATAATTTATTTTGAGGAACAGAAGTGTTATAAAAAACTTTAAAGGTGTGAGAAAATTTAAGTTAATTAAATAAATTTAAAGAAAACACTTAAATAACTCCTTTTTTACAGTTAAAATTTTATCATCTAAACTTTATATCACTTAATCTAGGCATACTATTGAAATTCGTAACAAATTCACGTGAGCCAATCACAGCGTACATGGGAGGAGCTTACATAGTAGGATGCTGTGGTTGTATTGAAACTTGGCGGTCGGGATTTGGATTTTATATTTATACTGACATAACGGTGCTTATTTATGTTTTCGCCAAGTACCTTTTTACATGTAAAAAGGTTGGTTCCTTCTATAGGCCATGTTTAATTTTCTATTTCAAATGTAGTTTTCTTGTATTTAAATTTCTTATGCCGTCTTCCGTTGAATTTACAATCAGATCGGTCTACTGAGTTCTTGATTCTAAATATTAATCTTTGTCGAATGGTTTCATATTAGGTTGATATTTTAATTTTAGTTTATGGATATATTAATTTTGAAACGTTTTGATGTGGGAACTAGATCGAAAAGGTCGGGAAGTATTTTTAATTAAATGCAATAGGTCGTTGTGAATAATTGCTTGTAGGTGGCGAGCGTATCAATCGTCTTCGAATGAAAGACATTCCTATCTTCCCGCTCTCATACTTATTTACATTTTAGTTGAATTATTTATAATTAGGTGAATATTTTGAATTGTTATAATATCCCTTAACAAGCTTATCAAATTTTGCATCATCTTGGGTCGCCTTATGAATTAAATCAAAGTATATTTAATATAATTCTAAACACTATACAAAAGTATTCTAAATATTATTTAAACTGTATTATAATGATGTAAAAAAATAAACGTTAGAAGGAAGTACTGGCAGATTGTAATAAAATTCAGTAAACGACTGTATACCGACTGCAAGAGTAGACATTTTTGGCCATATGGCTTGGCTAAAATAGTTGTCCAACCATTTTTTTTTTATGTATGAATTGGCATTGACTTCAAGTCACGTGTTCATTTCAGTAATTGTAAAAAACTTGATAAATATTTTGTTCTCTTTGCTAGTGCTAAAAAATGTATGTTCTTTCAAAAAATATAAAATAAGATTTTCTAATCAGTAGTTTGCAAAGTGTTGATTTTAATTGTTGTCTTAACATTAGTTTTGTTACAATTAAGTTGAACAATATTAAGTAGCTCATATCAAGCAACTTTTAAGTTGAAATAAATTAAGAAAGACTTGTTTAGGTTTAGTTTGACTTGTCAGATATTTTAATTGTTTCAGTTTTTTGTTTCTCATAAAATTGAATCATCACAAAAAATACACAATAAAGAAAGTGTATTATGAAATTTCATTGATAAATGCATAATTTTTTATTGGCAGAACTTGGCATCAGAGGACCAACTAGTTCGGGAGCGTTATCAAGAACAAGCGTCATTTCAGAAAAACCAATTAAGAGATCTTCTTGTTAACCGTAATAGGCCGCAGTTAGGAAAAGTAAACCAGTTGTATTTAATATCTCATGAAAAATTCTATGAACCTTGGAGAAAATTTGTCAGGTACTGAACTTTATACTATTACAATTAACACATTATTATTTTAAATGTAAGAATAATAATTTTTAATGGTTTAGAGGACGAGTTCTATATATATTCGGGGATTGTAAGGTGATTTATGTTACTTACTGTGCTATAATATGACCAACAAAACTTCAATATACAACATAAAAGACTTTCTTGCCTCTCAATAACTGTATAAAATACCTATGGAAGAAAAAAACAAACTGAGCCACTATGCTATCATTATCCTGGCTCACACACTGCTCGATATTTGGAAGTTCTACCTGCTGGAAGGAAATTTGAAAAGAGCTTTTTTCACATATCAGCCATTTCATAAAAACAAACAATAAAAGTGGGGATACATATTTCAACCCCAATTGCTTTAATTTAAGCCTAAAAGTTTACAATTTTATAAATTTGTATAGTTTGTTTAAATATTGAAAATTCAGATAAATTTGTGTTAGATGGTAAACAGCCTTATAACTTACAACTTAGTATGTATGGTATAGCTTACACATGTGTTAATTATGTAATATTGAGACAGGTAATAGCTTGATTCCAAAGAGCTACAGTTTTGGCTGCATTAGTTTTGAAACTGGATTTTGTCATTCATTTTTCCATGTGTTATTCCACAACACCTATCCTACGGACACAAATATGTAATGCCAAGTTGTATCTAAGTTTATAAACAAACAATAGTTTTAAATGTCAAGTAATATTTACAACAGCAGTACTTAACCAGCCAGCCCAGCTTGTAGTAAGGAATATATCTTAGATCTAAGTTAAATGACCAACTCAACCCTTCAAGAGCTAAAGTCGCAAATGCAGAGGGAATTTACAGCTGTTTTTTTAAAACGGATCTCAAATCGTCATTTTTCATTCAATCTGAGAGTTTCTTTTATGGTTTTGTTAAAAATCGATTACTACAGTATAGTATAAAGTTTAAAATCGATACTTTAAAAAATGTAATTTTGGTAGCATTGTAAAGTTATCAGTTTTAGTGCACACATCTGTATCTGTGTTAGACGCTAGACGTTTTTTGCTTCTTGTAATGAACAACAATAATTTGTTTAGAAGAGCACAGTGTTACAGTTTACATTTTTTTGTTCAGTACGAAATTGTGCAACTTTTGTACATCTTGCAATTCATACAGTGTCATTTTGAAATTATTCTTAGTGGTCAGATATCTGAAAAATAAATTTTAAATTTTAAAATTGTGCAAAACAAACAGATGTGAAAATCTAGGATTAAAATTAAGAGAATTATATTAAGATTAAATACAAAAATTCGTGCTTTTCTGATTATAATGATATATAATAGGTATATTTTTACTTTTAGTAAGAATTTTATACATATTTTAAAAATATTTGTGCACGCCGCCTTAAAAATGCCTAGCACTGAAGACTATTATAGTCAGCTCTTTGAGAGTTAAGGATTTACCTAATCTTATATCGGATTGATTTTCTATAGTAGTAAGTATAAACTAATAAAAGATTCAAATAATCATAAAATATCCAGAACCCTAATATGTACAGGCAAGAAGTTTGATAGGTAGGTTAGGTGCTGGCTAAGAAAGGACTTTTACCAATGCCACCTTAAAACAGGAAATATAAAGAAAAATATAAATCATTATTTCTCCTAAATCATAACACCAATGCTCGAGAAATGTAAATGTGCCTCTGAGGTATTAGGGTTGCGGTTAGGTAAGGGCTTCTGTAATCCCCCCGTGTATAATCTGTAACCGTAAAATCTAAAACTTAGTGTAGCATAGGTACTTAATACATTTACTGTTGTCCATTTGTAGCATATACTTATTACTTACAGTTCAATTTAAAAATTGTGGATTTTTATTTCTTCCTCACATTTGCTACATTTTATTAAAAAAAGTTATGAAATTGACAATAGATGATTTACAATAGGCTCATGAAATACAAATTTTTTTCTGTACAGTACAAACAAATAATTTGTCATGCAGTCGGTGGATGTTAATATCTTAATATTGTTCAAGTGGCTAAAATTAATCTACCATGTTTAAGCCATGAGTTTTTGTTGTAGTAACTAAATCAGATAATATCATAATATTGTAGATTGTATAAAACTGCCCAACAAGTAATTGTCCAATATCAACTCAACTATTTGGCATAAATTTGCCTATGTGATTTGTGAACAGTTTTGGAAAAACAAATTCATCTAGACATTATTTGCTTCAGATAATCAAAATACAGTTAAACTTTATTAATAATACAGTAAAACCAAATATAACTTAAGTGTATGGGAAAACCTATTGTGAATACCAATGTATGTAAGCAAATACATAAAGCTATTGTATGAAAAATATATCTTTATATTATTTTGTAGAGCTGAGTAAGAAATGTAAGACCAAGCTCATGCCAATTGCATGGTGGGAAATACCACCTTACATTCTAGACAAAAATTTCCTCCTGTGATATACTGAATGTTCACATAGACTTCATAGTCCAGGAATGTTAGGGGTTTCACCTCGGAATGAGAGATAGTCAGCTATAAACTTGTATAATACTTTATTTTGCACAGTAAAACTTGTCTCAAAACTCTACTTATCGCAGGGTGTCCGCGACTACAGATATTCCAAGGTCAAAGGTCAAAAAATCGTTAAGGTGCAAAAGGTTACACATTTATTGCAAATATCTCGTTTCCTATTGGTTTTATGCTATTTGTATTTATTATTAATATTGTAGAGGATTAAATTCTCTACAACTTTTGTTGAAACATTTTTTTACTTTCTCCCCCTATACCATAGTATATGGAGAAAGTATTGTATTCGTCAAAATTTTCGAGTTTGAGTTTTTGGTGGAAATATCCGTTTTGGGTCCCCCTGAACCTAAAAAAGTGGTTTTTGGAGTGATGTCTGTGTGTGTGTCTGTATGTGTGTCTGTGTGTCTGTGTGTCTGTGTGGATGTTATCAGACCTAGAGCCTAAACCAGTCATCCGATTTTGATGAAATTTGGTATGGAGGTACTAATCCACGGTATCTCCAGGCGTTTTTTTCATTTTTGTGATTTTTTTATTTTTAAGGGTAATTTTCCCATAAAAACCCATAAAATAACGGAAAAATTTACTTTTCTCAAAAACGGCTCTAACGATTTTGATTAAAATTGTACAGTTTATTAGGGACCTAACGTACTATAAACTGTAAAATTTTAATCAAAATCTTTCGAGCCGTTTTTGAGAAAAGTTGATTTTTCCATTATTTTATGGATTTTTATGGGAAAATGACTGTTAAAAATTAAAAAATCACAATAAATTGGTAATAGTATTTTTTTATTAAGTTTCTATAATGAGGGAGAAAGTATGTGTCAGTTTCCTGATACCGTTTATTTATATCTGGAACCATTTTCGAGATAGAGGGCAGAGCGCGCACAGTGTTTAACTATTTAGAGTATCATTCGAGGTCAACCTGTAGTCCCGATTAAAAACACGCCGTATAAAGTTTATAAATTATTGATAAATATATAATTCTAAATAATTTGTATTTTTTATTAACTATTACGTTCTAATTAATAATTTTTTTCAATAATTCAGTATCTATTCATTTAATAACACTTACCTACTCGTATAAATATAAAGTTATTAAGGGAAATACTTAAATTATTTTTTAATTCTAATCTTATTTATACTAATTACTTAATAATAACTAAATAAAAAGAAAAAAAAAAATATTAATGTTTTTATTGAAAAATACCATTTCATACATTTTGAACGTTGAAATTTAGAAAAATTGAATAATAATAAGATCTACAAGTTCTAATTTCAATTTTCTTCTTCTTCAAAAATACAGAAAAGCTTAATAGTAGCTGTGATGAAAAAGGACGCTCCCGGATGGTACCGGTAGCCATTATTGCATGGCTTATTGAAGTACATTTTGTTTTTAAATGATCTACCTTTCCTTTCATGTTTTTTAGGATGACTTCTTCTAAGAAATACAATAAAGTTTTTGGAATTTCTTGGTTAACATCATCCAATATTTTACTGGGAGGCGGATAAGATTTAGTTTCAACAATGGATGGTCGAATGTCTTCTCTAATAATAGCTGTTAAAATTAATAGTTAAATAATAGTTTCTAAAATTCTTAGTCTTTCTGCTTGAGGATATAAGTTTTTACTATCGTACCAAGCTTTTGATAAAATATGAGCGTGTGCATCACGAAAAGAAATGATCGTAAAAAAGCTACTTTTTTTGAAATTATTATATTGGTTAAGTACTTTTGTTGTAGCCTTGAAATAATAGTTTTATCATCTACTACATACCCTGTCGAGACATCTTTAAGCTCTTTTAGTGTAAATTGTCAATTGTTATTATTTTCTATGTAATTGAAAACCTCTATCATAGCTTCTGAAACTTGATTATCTTGCTGAAGTTTCGGATGAGACGATGGTATTTTATTAATGAAGAAATTCTTATAACAAATAGCATGGTATTTAGCTTCAGCAGCAATTAAATCATATTGAAAAAATGTACGATTTTTCACCAATTCTCCGAAAGTATCACCACGTTCTTCTGCTTTTTTTATAACATTGTCTTTAAACTCAAGAGTACTCACTGTACTTATCTTGCGTCTATACTTTTCTTTTTTCTTTGTTTCTGCAGCCTCGTCAGCTATTTCACCACAAAATAAACACTGCTTCTTGAAATCAAACACTTCACTTAGTCTTTTATGCGGTACAGTTAGAGAAGCGGTAGTTTTGTCTTGTTCTAGTTTTGCTGCTAGTATAAAATTTTTGCTAATGTAAACAGTTCGGCACTTTACATTCACTTGTACAGAGGTTACGGTTTCAATCAATAAGACTGTCGTTTCGTTCAATACTTGCAGTCCTCAGAGTTTTTATACCACTCACTACATTCACTAATGATTCACCTTCCGAATCTCACTTTTTACTTTCTCACTATACTATAGTATAGAGAAAGTATAGTGATCGCAAAAAAAAATCGATGGTGAGATTTTTGTGTAAATAACCATTTTGGGACCCCCTGAGTCCAAAAAAGTGGTTTTTACAGAATTTTTGTCTGTAAAGCTAGAGCGAAAACTATTCAATCGATTTCAAACAAATTTGCACCAGACATGTCAAGTAGGCCTGTATAGATGCACGAAAAACGGTTTTGAAAATTTTTGAAAAACAACCCCCTTTTTGGCAAAAAAACCTTAAAAAAATCTGTTATTATTTTTTTATAAAAAAAACGGCTCCAACGATTTTGATAAAATTTGGCTTATTTTGTAGCCTTTCCTACCATATGCAAAAAACCGCATATTTCTAAAAATTCTCGTTTGGCTAATAATAATAATAATAATTGATTTTTGGGGGTTTTATGGCCATAAAGGGGATTGTTTTTCAAAAATTTTCAAAATCTTTTTCGTGTGTCTATACAGGCCTAATTGACGTGTTTGGTGCAAATTTGTTCGAAATCGATCAAATAGTTTTCTCTCTAGATAATAATAATATTTATTACTTAATCTCTAACTTTAATAAATCAATTCTCCTACCCCACCTACAATTATGAAATCACAGTGAATCTGTTTAATAATTTAAATATGTTTGTGAGAAAGTATGTGCCAGTTCCTGGTACCGTTTATTATATATAAAACACAAATTATCCATAACTCTTAAAATTGTACGTCCGTAGTTACCAAGATACGATTCAAAACTAAAGAATAACTTTAAAATATTATAGTGGAGAAAATTTCCTACACTTAACTAATTCAAAATAATTATAATAAATAAAACACAACAACAAAACACACTAAAGAAACAAACGTACAGTAGAACCCCTCTTAACCGGCCTCGGATCAACTGGTCCTCGGATTAACCGGCCTATCCCAAGGAACAACAGAGTCAAATATGTTAACTGGCCGAAGTCTCAAACATTGATTGTTTGACGAACATTTCCTAGAAAATAAAGCGGGGTGACGCAACGTTAGGTGTGCGGCAGGGGAACAGGGGAGGAGGGGTGTAAAAAAGAAACAAAGGATGCCGCTTTGTCGATTGATTCAAAGAAAAAATACAGTTGCCGCGGAAGCAAGAGGGGAATCACATCTTGCTTCCGCGGCAACTGTATTTTTTCTTAGAATCAATTAACAAAGCTGTATCATTTGTTTCTCTTTCTTCGTCTGTTGCTTTGTCGGAACCTTTACTGAATTTCGTGAGAACAAAAGTTCTTGTATATATAAATTAGTAAATTAAGTTTTCAAAGTTTATGTAAGTTAAAATGTTTAATTGGTTGGTGTTTGTTTGCTTGTGTATATACAGTGCATACAATAAAATGAGTTGCAATAACGTCTCATTTGCTGGTTTATTTATGAAATATGTATTGTAGGTTATTTTTGAACAAACATCTATTTTTTACGGGAACCTCGTATCAACCGGCCAAACTCGTAACCGGCCAAGGTCTCGGTCCCGACCAGACCGGTTAAGAGGGGTTCTACTGTAACTGGAAATCGACTACGCTATACTGCTATGTCATAGATTCAAAACATTGTTTATTTTTTGCATGATTGTTAAAAGTCATAGAGTAATGAACTATATACCAAATTATTTGTTAGAATGTCACAAGTAAGTTGATATATAAAACGACCTATTAAATATTATTTTTGATTTAGAAAACGATGCTTGAAGTAAAGAACAGTTACAAATGTCCCTACCAGTTGGATTGCCTAACAGTTGAACTGTTGTTTACCAAATAGAGAGTTAATCGACATTAAGGATTAAAAAAGAAATGTCTTATGCAATAAAAATATTCAATACTTAAAGGCATATATACCAAACTCAAACCAATTTTTGTTATTTCCCATAACATTTTGCACCATTTTGTGACATGTGAAAAATACTTAACATCCCTTATAGAAAGTTCCTTGCGGCTCCGCTATTTGCGACATCAGCCATCGCCTTCTACGCCATGGAAGATTTCAGAATAAATCTACAGTTTTTGTCATCATCGCAAGTGTTGCATTACAAGTTTATTTTAATTTATTGTTAATTAATTTTTTAAATTGAAATTAATTCTGTTATTTTTTTGTTGGTTATTAGTTATTTACTATTATTTTCCTTGATTCTAAACTATATTTTGGAGTCGAATCTATGCGACATAAGTACTTATTGGATAGGCTAACAGTGGAAAATTTGCTGTTAATAAAACATATTAAACCAAATTCTAATACATAATTTACAGATATAAATCAGAAACTTATATTTGAAAAAAAAATTTATTTTAACCTAAAACATCTTGCATTTTGCCCCAACTAAGGTCTACAAAAGTGATAATGTTAAGAATGTTTTATAAATGACTAGCTGACCCGGCAATGCTTTGCTATTGCTTAATTTGAAACTTTGAAAGCCTGTAATTCGTATCCCTGAGGGCCGATGTAAATTATAATGGGATTCTGCTCATTGCTTGATTTACCTAACCTAAAATTATATTCAGTTTTTGATCCAAATCAGTTGTTGATCAAAATCAGCTGTTGATCAAAATCAGCTGTTTTAAGCTTTTCATACAAACAGCTGTTTCTGATAAAATCAAAAGAAATATTTCTTCTTCTTCCTTAAGATTGACCTTCCATAAGATTAACATTGAAACTTTGAGGGCCACTGGGGCATAGCCCTAGTGTCCTAGGACTTTGGTAAATGGCCTAAAACCTTCCCAGGGTTAACCTGTGTTACTATGCAAAATTTCAAAGCAATCGGATGGACGGTTTGGTAACGCATAAAGGACAAACATACAGACAAACGTACATACATTGAATTTTATATATACTAGGGGCTCTGTCCCTGGCGTCCCAACCCCGGCTCGGCCTTCGGCCTCAGATGGCTGCTTCGCTTCGCTCGCAGGTGGAAAATTCGATAAAGAATCCCGTTAATCTTTTGCTCGTTTGTACATAGGTGACCGTGCATAAATTAGCTGTTTTATTTGGCAGCTGACTCGAACTCATTAAACATTATCTCCATAAGATTAACATGAGAAATTTGAAGGATTGAATACCGGAGCTCCTTCTCGGGTGAATAGCGGCTGAACGGATGATAATATATAAGACTCGACATATCTGTGAATGATTATGTTCAGTTTTTGATCCAAATTAGCTGTTTTATATATAATAGGTTTGTAACAACCAATGTTTGAATTGAATTAAAATATAGTTAGCATTTTTCGTTGATTTTTGTTTGTGTTTGTTTTTAGTTTGTCAATGTAACCTCAAAAAGGTAATACTACATTTGATACTGATTTAATCCAAATCAGTTGTTGATCAAAATCAGCTGTTTTAAGCTTTTCATACGAACAGCTGTTTTTGTGTCCCTGATAAAATCAATAGAAATCTTTCTTCCATAAGATTAACATTGAAACTTTGAGGGCCACTGGGGCGTAGCCCTAATGTCCTAGGACTTCGGTAAATGGCCTAAAACCTTCCCAGGGTTAACCTGTGTCACTATGCAAAATTTCAAAGCAATCGGATGGACGGTATACGAACGCAAAGTGGACAAAGAACCAAAAAAAAACCCCCATAAGGAATACACAGCAGAAATTTGCATTTGATTATAACGTTTGTAAGGCGAAAGATACATGATTTGTAATGCTTGATGGCAAATCTGGGCGTGCATACCTTTAATTTAAGACCTCAATTATGAAAATCGGTCGGGTAGAAGAGCCGAACGGACTCGGAAAAGAAAAACAGAATTTTTTAATATATAAGATAGATAGATAAAATACATAAATATATTATATTTACCAATTTGTGTCAAATCATATAAAAACTCGTTATTTAAGTGTGTTGATGATAAACAAAAATAATCCAGTTTACAGTTATTAATATAAATTACACAACAAAAAAAAAAGAAAGACTTTTCCTGTCTTTGAGTCTAAAAAAACATTGAATTTGTTATTATTACTTAAATGCAAAGTTTATTATCACAACTAAGTTGCACTATGTTTTCTCTACAAATTGTGTTACCTTTAACAAATAAAAACAACTGATTTCTTTTGTAAAAAATGTATAACAACGAAGAAATACTCAGAAATTCATGGTTTTTAAAAGGCTTTAATTTAAGTATCGCAAGCCATTTGAGTCCACTACACATTTTTGAGATGGGGTGGTAGGAGGGAGAAAGAGTTGTTTTGGGATTTTGTAAATATTTTTTTTAAATTCCCCTTGACGGTGAATAACTGTTCCGATATCAGTTTTGCATAGTATCTTTTTCCATCTTTTAAATAATATAAAGTGTAAACATAATTTACAAGATAAAATTTTTCAGCGTTGCGAACAAATGCGTTAGCCGATTTTTATTTTCTCACCACAGAAATTCATAGTTTTTAAAGAGTTTGATTTTATGTATCAAGTCATATGTGTCCATTTAGTGGAGTAAGGACAGCTTAAAATTTAGCATTATTTTGGAGGAATCCTGGGTGGTGGCATTAATTTTTCCTTTTGAAATGGCTTACAAAAAAAGTTATAAAAAATGAATTTTTGTGCTAATTGCTTATTACTTGTTTGAACAATAAATAATATTTTTTTAAAGCAAATTTTAAATACTCAATGAATTTCAAAGAAATTTTACTCAAATTGATTTTATAAGGGTTCTTGAAGTCGCTGAACAAGAATATGATATTAAAAAATAAAAACTCAAAATGGCTGACATAATATGGACTTAAAATAAAACACAACTAGATGAAATTTAAACAAATCAATTTTTTGTATTGATATATAGGCTACTGCGACATTCTGTACACTACCATTTTGTGGTAAAATTTCAAATTTTTAGTTATTTCAGCTTATTTGAAGTCTTCAAGCAACAATAAATCCATTTCCAAAAATGTTTGTATACCAGGTGTCTGAAAAGTCCCCCCTCCCCCTATTATTTTTTCTATTAATGGAAATAGACTGATTTGCTTTGGGGATTATTAACATGAACAAAAATGGAGTTTTTTGGTGTATCGTAAATGTCAACCCCTTGGGGGTAAGTCAAAAATTTTAAATGAGAACCCCAACATAATGGCCAATCAAAGTTATAATTTTTCCCCATTTAACTAACATTGGAATGTTAAAGATGATACATCTTTTATTTTTTACAAGGATTTCATCCAGTAGGTCTCTCAATCTAAGTTATAAAACATAGTAATTAGTAAAAAAAAAAGTAAAGCTAAGACTTCTGGTTTTCCCAGGTACTTGGCTTTTTATTATTAGGAGTCGACAAACATGCACAGTAACAAAGCATTTGCAAGGTTGTATCAACCGAAAGTCCAGTACCTGGGAATTCCAGAGGGCTTAGCTTTACTTTTTTTATACTAATTACTATGTTTTATAACTTAGATTAAGAGACCTACTGGATGAAAAAAATAACAGATGTATCATCTTTAACATTTCAATGTTAGTTAAATGGGGAAAAGTTATAACTTTGATTTACCATTATGTTGGATAGAGTCAACATACAATCTTCTTCTTTTATCAAGGCCTTTAAAATGAGGTGTCACTCAATAGGAGTTCTCATTTAAAATTTTCGACTTACCCTCAATATACTCCATTTTTGGGGGAGAGATTGAAATTTACGGTACGCCAAAAAACTCCATTTTTGTTCATGTTAACAATCCCCAAAGCAAATCTGTCTATTTCCATTAATAAAAAAATAATAGGGGGGGGGGGACTTTTAAGACACCTGGTATGTGTGAGTACTTAGGTGTTTTTTTTGTCATGCAATAAATCAAAATGGAAATAAGTAAAGTTCTAAAATTTTGCAGACATATTTGCATAGGTATAGAACTGTATTAATTTCAATAAAATTAAGTAAGTAGTCATGATTTTTTTCATCCAACGCTGTTAAAATTCATACAGTATTCATTGCAGTAATTATAAATAAAAGTCTTCAAATTCTCATCAAATTCAAATTTTTGTGTAACAAGTTTTAACTGTAGGTCTATATATGACATTTTATATATTCCTGTATGCGGTCAACATTACTATTTGATTATTTGTAATACTTGATAAAACCTGTGTACATCTTATTAGAGTATAAGTAGTAATATTTATGAATTATTCAACTGATGAGTTGCAGGATTTTATTCCAAAATCCTTTTGAGATGTATTCCAATGGTCTTTCAGAACATATTCAATAATTGAAGCACAGCTTAGAAGATAAGATTGAAAAATACGTTGTATAAATTGCTTGACATTTTTCTGCTTGGCTTACATTATCTGTGTGACAGGTTGTGAGAAGTTTTTTACCAGATTTCATTTTGCACCGGGTAGAGTAGAATGTGATATCAATGTGTGTTCCATTTGTAATGTGCAGTGGTGGGAAGGAGTGGTTGATTTATGTGCACAGTTCGGTCAGTAAGACATGCTTTTGATATACAGTTATGAGTATTTTGTTGGCTTAGAACATTCCATGCATGCCTTCTTAACATGGTGGATTAACTTGGTTAGTATTTATTTGATTATTTATTGCAGAAAATGTTATTTATTGTTTGAAAGCAACCTTACTGTCCTAAAATACTATTTTAAATAAAATCATTTTTTTTTAAATAATAATATTTATATTTAAAACATGGATGTTTTACTAAAGTTTTACCAGGTTGACTTGCATGCAGACTCTGCAAACTAACCAGTTACAAAAAATTTAACCAGTTTCCTCAAAATTAGAAGTTTGTAACTACTACAGTATAGGCAAGCGGGATAGTGCCATGATGCACTCAAGAACAAGGGACACCTAGTTTATTTGAAAAAACAATGGGCTTTCCAAAAGGAGAATTTTAAATATTTCATCAAAATATTAGACTTATTACTTTCCATTAAATTTGGTGGATGTCATGGATTGGTACCTTCCTTGTGATTGTCCATCTGATAAATGAAGCACAAGACCTGCAGGTCACTGCTGCCTCTATCCCATCTTCGCATTCGCTGTTGAAATTCCAACTAAAATTAGTATTTGTTTTAAACGTCTTAATCATTTTAATGTTAATACTTGTTTAAAGTAGGTTAAAAGCTTACAACTGATTGTAATTGTAGTATCTAAATCACTGACAAACTTTGAAATTACTTTAAAATTCACTAATTAATATATCAAAGAAGGTTATTATTCTAGGAATAATATCATATGTGTGTCTTTTAGATTAAAA
>JAGFPH010000016.1:113720-137683 GCA_018207615.1 Philaenus spumarius
TAATTCGTTGTTTTTTTACTTTAATATACAGTATTGATATTTATTGTATCATTGTATGCTTTTATTACAACTTTTTGGGTGAAGATATAGGCATTATTCAAAACTCTTCCTATATCAAACAATTAGATATTACTGTTATAATATTTAGTCTGGTATTCTGTTTTTTTCTTTGCCTCAGGAAGTTAAATTTATAATAATAATATTTTTCTTAAATGCTCAGTATTAAATACTTAAGTATCGTATTACTTATCAAAACTCTTTTAATTTTACAATATGAACACAATATTTATAGACCTAATATTTAAATTATAATATATCCAATATAATATACAATTTATTTTTTTTTTTCGAAGTACAAATTATTTTATTTAAATCTTTCTCTTTCTGGGGTTATGGTTTGGGATTGATAAAATATGCAAATTTAACCCTAGAAGCAGCAGTGTTTATTAAAATGGATTTTTTTGCCGTTTACAAGCACTTTTAAAAAAATTCGTCTAATTTAATTTACATCTCAATCCAAAAGTGTTCCATAGCTTTATTACCAGAAAAAAGTCCCAAGAATTTATATATGTAACTAAAAAATTGATTGATGTAAAATTGTAAAATTTAGGCCTATTAGCTCAGGAAGCAAAAAATGTTCAGTAAGGGGAACGTCCAATTTTAGGCTTAAATAAAAAGTAGTAAATATTTTTTGTATTTTTTTTCAAAATATACAGAAGTTTTGTAAATTAGTTCTAAATATAAATGGATATTTTTGGTAGGTTCTTCAAAATATACAAAAGTTTTGTTGTAATTTAGTTCTAAATAACGTGTATAAATATATATATAAATTTCAAACAAATTTGTTAGAAAATGCTTTTTTTGTGATCTTACTACAAGACCGCTAGCAAAATCAGACCTATTTTGACAAATAAATTAGAAATGTAATATGTTTTATCCAAAAATGAAATTTGATTACAAAATTGAAGAGAATAAATCGTAGAATTGAACTATATACTTGAACATTTTTATTTTGATCCAATAAATTACAACAAATAACACAAAACTCTCACTGAAGCGTAGTATACAATCTCAGACGCTGTCTACCTTGCTAAACTAAAATGGCTAAAGCCTCGTTTTGTAAGACCACGCCGCGATAACTACGCCGTGATGTTCAAGAGCGGCAAGTCGGTGAAGCCGCCGTTACTTACATCACGCCATGCTTCAACGTGATACTGGTTTGTAAAAAGCGCATATTTGACAGCGTGAATCTATTTTTAGCTTGCTCTGTGAAAGAAACTAGAACTCAGATATAGTTTCGAGTGTCAACATTATGGATGTTGTTATGTTGTTGTTGTTAGAGGAGGAAGAGGAAATTGTGCTTAACAGCTTTTTAAGGAACGAAACTCATCCCATTTTCAAGGGTAGAGCAGAACAATGTTGTTTTAAGATATTAATTTTAAAACATCTGATGGATGACGAAGCAAAGTTCAAAGAGTACTTTAGATTGTTTACTGATTTTTTTCACACTATACTTTCGACAATTAAAGGTAAATTCACAATAACAGTTATTTTCGGTATATTGAAGATGTAATGAACTGAAAAAAGTTAAAAAGCCCCCTGTACCTAAACTGGATTAATACCACCCAATTTTAGTTACTATGGTTTTATCATATTTCCAGATTCATGGCCACGGGGTAAGTTACCGATCTCTGGCATTTCAGTTCCGAATATCGCATTGTTGGATTTTTACTATTATAAAGAAAACGCTGCAAGCGATAATTCGGCATATGATGCATGCCGCAATGCCCTACCCAGATAAGACAATGATGATAGCAACTGCTCAAGGGTTTTTCGAGAAATGGAACTTTCCCAACTGTTCGGGGGCTGTAGATGGGAAACACGTTCGGATTAAACGGGAAACATGTTCTGCTAAAACGGGCTCAAATTTTTTCAATTATAAAGATTATTTTTCTGTCGTACTTTTTGCACTGGTTGATCTTAGTTATAAGTTTTTGGTTGTTGACGTTGGTTATTATGGGAAAGTTAGACTCAGGTATTCTTCCCAAGTCCACTTTTGGAAAAGCAGTTTCACAAGGAACGTTCCCTTTTCCAGATCCAACTCCACTTCCCGGAACAGATATTATGATGAACTATGTTTTGCTTGGAGATGATGCGTTTAAACTTACCCCTTGCTTTATGAGACCGTATCAAAGGCAACAAGCTAAAGAAGACGAAACAAAAGCTGTGTACAAATGCCGACACTCCCGCGTCCGAAGATGCAGCGAAAATACATTTGGGATACTGTATCAATATTTTAGGGTATTCTTCACGCCAATTTCAATCCCGCCTGAAACTGTGGATGATCTTATTCTATCTGCTTGCATTTTACATAACCTACTGAGAACGGCAAACATTCGTTGTCCCAGTGAGGAAGAAGAGAACCTTCCACAATCTACAGCAAACCTAACTTATTTATTACAACCAACAACTGGCAGGAAAGCAACTCAGTTAGCTTATAGAGTAAGAGACAAGTTTAAAGACTTCTTTTGCAGTGAAAATGGTTCAGTGGATTGGCAGCTCAATGCCATTAGAAAAAATGTTTAAACGCATATAGGCCTACACTCACAGTAAAATGTAGTTCTGTTTTATAGCTTGGAACTTGCCTCTGAAAAATATGTAATTTTTAGATTTTTTTAACGCAGATGTAAAAATATTGTTTTAATTTAAAATATGTAAACTTACTTTTAAAATGTCTGTAATGTGTTTTTTAAGTATCTCATTTAATAATAAAGTAAAAACTTTAAATTTGTTCTACACAAGGAAAAAATGAAAAATTATGTTTTCCTTTTGCTGCGCCCCAAAAGGTCCCATATCTGTACCCTTGCCGTGCATCACGATGTTTCATCTTTGGTTTATATTAGGTAAGGCTTAATATTTTATTTTTGTTAGTCACAGTTTAAACAATACAGTTGAAAATAGAATTACCTTCTCTCCCAAGTTCCTCAGAAATTTGTTTCCAAACATTGTTTTTCACATGGCATCTTTATACATTTTTTTGTGTAAAATCTTAGAGAACTGGATTACCTCAATCTACCAGATCTATCCAATTCACTCGTGAAAACCTTATACTCCATAGTGTTAAGTATACACAGTTTAATAATGAGTTAATACAGCTAAATATCTCACAACAATTACAAAAACTAGTTGTTTAAAGAAATTAAAAGCATACGAATAGAATACGAACACTAAAAAATCAAGTTTACCTTATATCAAACGAAAATATAGAATGTCCTCTTCAAAATCTCAAGTTCTTTTTACAAATATATCGATTCATGTCATTAATTTCGATAATAAAATGTCCAATTGCAAAGTTTTACAGAAACCATATAAAAAGAAGATTGACGACTGATTAGAAGTCAGTTTTAGAAAGTTCAAATCTTAACGAATCTAAAGGTGTCCTTATAATTATTTCAAAACCGGTTTATCTTAGCTTATGGGCCTAAGAAAAGGTACAAGTTGTACTTAATTTCTCTTTGTTTTCTCGCGTGCCGTTAGCTGTTTAGACGATTTTAAAACGATGATTACATTTACGTTTTACAAATCATTTGTAAAACAAAAATTTAAGTTTTAAACATTTCCTTTCCAATAGTTTTTGTTTTATTGAGATTGGATGATTTTTAGTGGGAGAAATATTTGGGATTCGGTGGGGGGGGGGCATTTCTGCTTGTACTTAATGTTTCAGGGAGAAATACAAATTTAAATACCACAGTTATTTTAACTTTGAGTTTTAGTGGAGTGGTTTCACCGAAGGAACCTTTAATGATTCGGGGAAAATAAAACCATCGCGCTTTATCGGATAACTAGTTTTACAGCGAACATGATATGCAAGTTGATTACTGTACAATACAACTCGATAAAGTGACGGGTGTTTCATTGCCCGCTCGGCTTTGCTGGTAACATTGTATTAGTTCTGTAGTTCAGTGGTGGCATCTGAAATTGGTATGCCAAAACAACGGCCCTTCGCTGTTGGTTTACAGTTTTAAGAAGTGGCTGGTTAATACAAGAACTGCAAATAATGCCGTCAGATTTTAAAACAATGCTAATTTGGCGAGGCCTTAAGCAATGAAAAAGTTGTCACTTCACTGTGCATAACAGCAAGCGTATATCGACTACCGTCTCGCTTTCCATCCACATTGGTTTCGTGTCACATTTACGTTACACTGTCCGGCAGTGTTGACCTACCTTTAAATACAAATTATGAAAATAATGTCTCAATAAGTTTGGAATGAATGTTTTTAACAAATTGGAATGTTAGTCAACACGTTGTCAAGGTAGAATACGTTGTCAAGATATTGTCAAACAAACCAGAGAAGCGTGAGCTTTACTCAAGCAGAACAGCAAGTTTGGCAAAAATCAATCATAAAAATATCCCAAAATGATATATTTAAAGTGTTGTTCAAACTATATCAACAAAAACAGTATAATCATGAACGGATACCGATACAGACTAACATTTTTAAGGAGAGGAGGGAAGGGTTACAACTGCAGAATATAATCTTGGGTATGGGACGTACCAAGAGAGGGAGGGCATGAAAATTCTTAAACTTTTTAGCAAAATTGTGAGTTTTTAGGCTGTTTGAGTGTTGTCTTACCTTCAATCTGTAGCAGATATTTATACATTTTATTTGTGTAAATTTCGAATAAAATCCACAAGAGTAATAATTGCAATGTTTTATTTATATAAATAACTGTGTAAAACAATAATATAAAAGAAAAAAAAAGAAAATAAATGTGTGTCGTGGGACCCCCGTCAGGAACGAAGTTCATCACGTCTTTTCTTCAATTCTTTACCCAGCCTTAACGGCAAGATACACACATAATTTTAATCTTTCAATTGCCTTTTATTATTACTTTGTTTTTTATACAAATATTTACTGTTTCCATACGTTTAATTTTATTATAATAAAGGTGTAGTATTAATTATAACATCAAAGCTAAGATGTTAAATGTCCATTCATTGTAAAAACATTCAATAAACATAAAATGTTGGTTCATCAGTCTAGGCCTAACCTAAAATTATTGTGTGTAGGCCTATGTTTAATTTATTTTACCTGTCTTAACGGCAACATACAGACTTAAAATTACTTTTTAGGCCTAACCTAAAATTATTGTATGTATGACGGTTAAAGCAGGTAAAATAAATTAAATATACACACAATAATTTTAGGTTAGACCTAGACTGATGAACCAACGTTTTATGTTTATTGAATATATTTCAGCGCTTGTCGATAATATCTGAATTACGCCGGACGGAACCGATCGTCTCTTAATTTAAATTGATGAACTAAAGCACATGTTTCTTGAATGTATTGACATTTATTGCCATAGCAACCAATTTATAACGCTTTTTCGTTACGCGTATTTTCTATTTGTAATTGCCATAGCAACCAATTAATAACACTTTTTTTCGTTACACATTACATTTTCTATGTGTTAACTCTTACCGTAACCTGCATTAAGATCTTCGTTAAAAAAAAGTGATTGAATAGGTTGAGGTTACACAGCTTCAAACCTATTTTAGTCACATCACCAATATAATTAATATATACAAGTATAAACTAAGATTTAATGTAATAAACATACTAAAAACAGTTACCGGTACGGTACTAACGCCGAACGTTTTCTTATATTTTTAGAAAGACTGAAAACTCATGAATTCTATGCCTAATCACACATACAAACTACAGAATTAATTGTGAACTTAACTATAGTTACATCCGTAAACGTGAACGATTTAAAGTAAGTAGCCTACACATAGGGCGATTGTCGGCAATCTCGAGTCGTCCGGCTATGTTGCCAGCGATGTGCCTGAATTGGCCGACGAGTCGGTCGGTAAAAGATCAAAGGATGTTGTCCTCGAGATATCGGTGGTTCCAGATGGGAAACATTGATCGATTTGTACATTTAGTGAAAACATTTGTAATGGTAAATAATATTTAAATTAACTTATAAACTCAAAATAACAAGTAAAATTTGCCTTCTAAAAGTTCTAAAATTGACAAATAAACACATAATTACAATACAATGGTTGTAGAAGTAATTAAGGGTCGGCCATGTTGGCTGACACTCCATAAGACCAATGTTAAATTAAAATCCAAATTTTTCCTTTATTTTTTATCGGAAAATTATAAACGATATCTCATTTTAAAGCTATGGTCAATATGCATGCAAATGGCTTTTTAAAAATTAAAAAAAATATTTTGTTTAATATTTATTAACAATTTAAAACATTGATTTTTAATATTTTTTTATGTTGTCGCTATTAATTATAGCGTAAAACTACCAAGCCATTCGCCTGAAGAATTTCGTCCCCAAGATTTTGGTATTTTTTTAAACTATTTGAACAATTGCGGGTTTTAAATGGATTTAGGCTGAGCAATGTCCGTGTACCCTACCGCCGCTATAGGGTGATTTTAAATATTTTTTACTTTGTAACTATTAATTATAGCGAAAAATTACCAAGCCATTCGGATGAAGAATTTTGTCCCTAAGAGTTTGGTATTTTTTAAAAAACGCTATTTGAATAATTGCGGGTTTTAAATGGATTTAGGATGAGCAATGTCCGCGTAATCTACCGCCGCTGTAGGGAGTCGAAGGTTGTTTTCCGTTTTACTAGAGCCGACCCTTAATTAGTAGGCCCTAATTCTTGAATGTTAATATGTACCACTGCGCATACGTTTTTTAGAGCGCCGTGTTGGTTAGCCTCACTATTTGCTAGAAGAAACCATCGCGTTATACCTCAGGTGCAGTAATAACTACAAAATTAGTTGATTTTACTACACAAATGCTCTATATTAACAATGCATAACTAAATCTTTCAAAACTTTTGATAATAACATAATACATGATTTAATTGTATAATGAAATTTATTTATTGTCTTTCTACAGTGAAATTATTTTAGACGACAATTAATTATTATCACATAGGCACACATCAAACTTCTGTAACTAGCAATCTACAGTTACAATCTTACCTCTAACTTCACTTCAAAAGAAATAGAGGCGCTACAAATTTGAATTAGTTTTATTTTTTTTTTTTTTTTTTAGCAACGCCGATAAGTAATTCTGATTCAGTAATTCGAAAGAATTTTTAAACAAACACTATCATTTAACGAAAATTCTGCCAATGTTATAATATCTGTGTTTTTTAAAAAAATTTTCCTCCACCATCGTCGTCTTATTTTTTGTTTATATATAATAAAAACGGCTGCAACGCCTGCAGCGGTAGTTGATCTATCGCACTACCAAACAATTAGAGTAAACTTGGTGTCGGTAGATAATTTTATGACAATATGGACAGACAAGACAGGTGACGATTTTTGTAGCCGCCGATGTTGCTCTGTACCAGTGATTTTTGTTAATCAACAAAATGTACTAATCGGCCGATAATCGCCCAATTTATTTACACTTTTAGACACAACTTAGCGAGTATGATAACCAGATTCATAAATCAAGGGTCTGCTCCAGTAAACGAGAAAGCAACCGGAAACGCAAGCGCTTCTCTCTATAACCGTATCTAAACAGTGCAATTTCTTGCGGCTGAGCGCTTTGACATTACCTCATTTCAAACCATTTTATAAATCCATCTTTTGTAATTGAGTGCTGAAAAAAAAACTGAATATTCTGTATAAAATTTCGGATCCGGCTTGCAAATTACTTTTCATTATTAACTTTTTATTGTGTTAGGAACAAAATTCAAACTTTATACTTACAAAATGCCAATTTCATAACAAAAGAAAAGCATTTTTTTTAAATCTAAAATGCAAAACGGATGCGTATTGTAATTGTGATTAAAATGAGACCTTGCAAACAATTTTATGATAGAAAAAAAACGAAATAAATGGTTTGAAATTTAACATTGCTCTTATCGGATAAAAATTAAGATGTAAAAATCTCTTACAGCAGACCCTTAAAGAGCACCCGCCGAATGCTGTGTAACTCTTGTTCGCAGTATCACCACAATGTGCATGGATAATTTCCCGCGTTGACCATTAACTACATTCTAATTCAAATGCGAGTAGCGACAATGCGACTTTACTCACATGTTCCTTGCAATTGGATCACGGCAATCATCGTGCCTGCGCGGGAACGGACAAGACTACTCTATAAAATATAGTATCAATATTATTAGGCCAGTAAAATTAGGATTTTTCCAGGAATTAATTCCGGGAAAGCTGGAAATCGTTTTAAAATCTTCATTAGGTACTAAATACATGTAATCTAAGTTTGCACCATTGTAGGAGGTGAGGATAACGTTTGGGAACCATAAAACCGCCAAACTTTTGCACTTTTTTCAGTGTTTGCTTATATCTTAAAAATGGTGCGTCGTACAGAAAAAGTTATTCTTTCTAAAATTAAAAAAGGTTAAATTCCGCGTGAATGAGTACCTAAAACATCAAATTTGGTTCAGGGATATAGCCGAAATCGACAACCAAAAAACTGTAATTTTTACCATTTTAAACTTTAAACTTTTAAAGGGTTACTTCAATTGAAAAAAGTAATATGATAAAAGTTGTAGACAATTAACTTTTAAGTTAAATAGCCACCTAAATTTACAAATTAGGAAATTTTGAGTACTAAATTTTTCAAAAATTCTAAATTGTAATTTGCGGAAGCACAATCCCATAAATATGAGCTGTTTAACTAAATGTAATTTATTTAGATTGTGAATATCATTTGAAAACATTGTTTAAAGAAATAATTGATCATAAAACAATTTATTTATGAATAAATAAATATGCATATATATATATAAATACAGTCTACCAAGGATGCATGTTACAGGTAAAATATTTTGAAAATTTTACGAAATTGTATATGTCAATCATCTCAAGTACGAAATACTTCTATTCATATTTATATAAGCATACATAGAAATAACCAGAGGTAGTATGAATGAAAATATTTTAAGTTTTAACAGATCCTTTTATTGTTATTTAAAAATATATACATATAGCTGAAAAAAATATTTTGCAGAAATTACTGTGTAAAGTATTGTTAATGTTATTGTCAACCTTTTGAAGTAGAAGGTCCCTCTTCTAACACACTCTCGATCGGTGGTACACTGTCGAGTCCCCCGTCATCCACTTCTTCCTCGTTCATGTCTTCATCCATAATTGTTGGTATCTGAGACAGACCTCCATCCTCAAATGATGCTGAGTTTGAGCATGACTGACCCTGGAAATTGAGGCAAATCGTAAAACATTTTATGCCTACTTTGCGGCAGCTGCATTTTGCTCTACACTCCTTGGAATATTTGCAAGAAACGGGCCAAGTTGAAATATTTTTTTAAGTTGCTCATCTGATTTCTTAAGGAATGTGTTACGTCGGAAAATTGTGTTTGGGTTGACTGGCATTTCTTCATCGTGGATCCTGGCATTTGAATTGAAGACTTTAAGAGGAACCACTCTATTTTTCCGTTCAAAATTTACGTTACTGAAGTTGGTGCCAATAGTTTCAGCAATACTCTGATTTCATTTTTCAAACGCCTTATGGCAGTCTATTTCCTCATCACCAGTTACTCCCGTACTTATGGATTACGAATTCGCCAATTGGAAAGGGATTATGAGATGAGAACAAGTAAAAGCTGTTCAACGTCTGCATTGTCCCTCATTACTCTCGTCATCCTGGCGTCTAAGTGCTGCTCTGTAGTACCATATGTTATATCACAAAAGTCTTCCAGTTGTATTGCTATTTTCATAGCGGTAGAGTACTGTCAGTAATGCCTCGTCCATGAGAGAGCCTACCTTGGGATTTCATAGACCTCAACGACCTGCTCAGTCATCTGATCGGTCCATATCCCAGACCAAAACTTTTCTGACCGCCTGATGGTAAAAAAGCCTTTGTTCTCAAATCGTTCATATTCATATGGCGAGAGCTTCTTCTTCAAAACTAACATGTCTTGGAGATACAATTGAGATGATTTAGCATATAAGAAGTGGCCGCTTGCGTGGAAGTAAGGCAACATTTGTTGTACAGACAAAATGTAATTGCCAGTTGCCACTTTGTTCAGCCTGAATGAACCGTTTGACAATGGTCACCATGTGAAAATACTGTATCCACAGCTTTGCAGTAGGTACATTCTGCTCAAACTCTGACAATTTCTCATAGAATTTTTCCCTAATGGTCCTAAGAGATGGTAAGTCTAGTTTTTGCTAAACTTTGGAGCTCCTACATCATTTAATAAATATGAATAAATATTAATTTAATTCTAGTTATCTTAATCCATTAAGTAAACTATTCCCATTTCCGTCGATCTTAACTAAACATGTACTGTAGATCGGCCTACAGGCACAAGTAAATTTCGAAGTTTATTACCATAAGCTAACAATTAAACGCTATTATTTGACCCTTGCGCAAAGAAATGCAGTTATTCAAAAAAGTCTCAGATAAAAGATTTTGTACTATTTGGAAAATATGCAACAATTTTAAACATTCTCGGTAGTGTGTATGTTACTCAAATTTAGCTGAAATAGTGTTTGATGTCTCGGTCCATAATTTATTTTTACATATTTAAATATCAAATTCATAAAACCACGTTACGTTAAAATCTGTATGTTATTTGAGAAATCACAACTTCGTTCTGTGCTTAACGCTGCTGCTAGAATGGAGCGTCGGTATTAAAATATACGATTAAATTAAAAACGACATCTAGATAGCCCAGAGCTAATTGTAATAAAGTAAAGCGTGGAACGGCATGGCAAGTGTCGGAAGGCGGGCATTAGCATACTACTATGGACTAATATGATATTAATTGTTCAATATGCTAAAAGCTGGAATGAACTGACAAGAGTGGGCGTGGCTTGCAACTGATGACAAAAACACGAGCATTTCCATAATGGCAACATGGAGACATTACGCGTACCGTAAATCACTTTTAATAAGATGCAAGAATCTAATTAACCATTCCCCCACCCCATCCCGTTTCTCCCTTCACACCGCAGAAGGGAAATAAATAGGATTTATTTTAATCTAATGTTAGGAATTGTATTGTTTTCCTATCGTTGTGATCACAACTTTGATTTAACCGTTATAAACTTTTAAAATATATGAGTACAAAGAGGATTATACATTGATGAATTAAAGCTCTGCTGCATTATTTATTAAGACGCTTCTATTGGCAATGAATTGTATAAATGTAAACAAATCTTGTAGTGGGTTTTTATCTTATTCTACGTAGCAGATTTACTTGAAATTTATTCAAGTTTTATTGATGACAGTAAATATTTCTGGTGAAGAATGTCCAAAGTGAAAGCAGGGGGAGGTGATATGTTGGATGAGTGTTGGAATCATTGCTTTGTGTAGGCTATTTGATTACACGTAAATATTTGTATAAAGGATGACTTTTTTAAACCTACCACCTCTATTTTTAAAAGACGGGAAACATATTCCAAAACTCCCTCCTCTTCACTCCCCCCCCGCCCATTACCTCAAACATATGTAATCGGAATGGCTTTTGTATCTTAAATTAAAGTCCTTTAAAAACCATGTTTAAAAAAATAAAAATAGACATACGCATTAGTTTGCTATGCTCGAAAAATTTATTTCGAATGCTATGTATTTATTACGATCTGAATGTACGGATTTTATTTCAAACGAAAGTGTGAAATAAAACCCAGGTTTTTAAAAATATATCTTTGAAGTTAGCCTTGCTGGTACTTTTAACCTTTATTATAAATGCTGTTATAAAATATACGAAACAATTTGATCCAAACATTTAATATTATTTACCATCTTAGATTTATGGTTATTATTAATCCTATAAACCTTTATTATAAAGAAAAGATAACATGATTATGTGTATAGAAGGTTCCAACGGGGTTGGTGTGCGGAGCACGCAGGGGGTTCGATAGTAATATACATATAATAATTTTTACATTTTTAACTTACTACAATGAATTTAAAGTTTTTATTTGTTTAAAGTATTTAGAATTTAAAGAAAATGAGTATTTGGGTTTGTTTAAATCAATCTTTTAAACGTGTTTGTTGCTTAACTTAATATTATTTTACTTGTATAGTTATTTAAAGTTTAAAATACATTTTTAAATTATTACCCTTTACGAATCTACAAAAACTTTGTATGGAAGAATTTTGTAGGTTGAGTTTTGCATTATATTGCTGTCACACATTGTTTTAAGAAATTGACAGTAATTACCAATTTTAATAGTTAATTTTCTACTATAATACATATTTTAAGTAAAATAAAAATAGATTATAATATAAACGGCTTTAAAAGGTTGTTTAGGAATAATTACCATTATCTGATAGATAAGTTATAAATCCCCAACCTCTTCTCAGTAGAAATACAGTTCCTTAATTCACTGTTTTATAATTGAAATAATTAAAAAACCTTAGATTCATCACTTAACTGGCAATAAGATTTTTAAATTGTTCCCGAACTAATTCTCTCTAACAATAACAATGCACCTAATAACGTCGGAACTTGCTGCGTTAATACCAATAAGACTACACAATAACTGATGAAGAATTTTTGTATTTCGTATTTGAAAATGAATGGACTAGTGTGAACGCACTCGTTCGAATGTATCCACTCGAATATTTTTTGTTATTTGAGAAATATACGTGATCTCAGTGTTGCTGGGTCTACATTAAAGCGATATTACCGTTAATATTGTATTAAAACATTCCAGTATAGTACAGTATTATAAAACGGATATTTATGTATAAAGAGCGTAAAGTAGGTTAGTTTATTTCGTAATAAAGAAGACGTTACAGCACTCGATGCTATCATCTTTCCTACAACTGAAGTATAAATTATATTTTTCTAGTAAACCTCCGTGAAAAATCACATGCAGAATAATTAGATACACATCAGAAATACATAATTAAACACTATTTAAAAACAACAGAATTATTCTAGTCCTACCTATGCTGACGGGGATTTTTAACTCGGGGGAATTGTGTACAATTAATTATAAGGATTATAAAACTGAAGGCCTATTTGTTAAAATTTTGTACTTACATACATTATTATTGGCCTATATCTAAATAAAGGTAAAAATATTAACTTTTAATTGATTTCTAACTTCATATTGACAGATCAAATGATTTAGAAGTTATTAATATTATAATGAAGAAATAAATAATCAAATATGTTTATATGTTATACGAAGATGTACGAATGTTTCCGAAGATAAACGAATGTGTATCTCTTCTTTAAATTTATAGTACCAGGAGACCGAGCTAAAGCTCGATTATAAGCAGGGCTATGATTTAAATAATAAATATTGGATTATTGAGTTTTGAGGTTAGGCCTATAACATTAAATAACTAAATAAAGGGTATATTCAACATTAGGCTTACCTGTAATAAAAATACAGTTTAAAGGATTAACCATAATCTCAACGCCTCAGAAATAAGTCAGGCCTAAATTAAAGTTTAATATTTCAATATCGATTTAGGCCTAGGGCCTAGTTCGCTCACGTCAATAACTATTATTGCAAATTTCCGTTAACATCGTTTAGGTTAGGCCTATAACATTAAACAACTAAATAAAGGGTATGTTTATTTAGTAGAAGTATTCGTTGCCATGGTAACTATAAATAGATACAACATTAGGCTTACCTCTAATAAAATATACAGTTTAAAAGAAAGCAGATGATTATTGTAATGGCATTGAAAACATTTGCATCAGCTGTGCTTTGTATTGTTTAAAATGGACAAATTTCACTTTTTAATTTAATAAAAAGACGTAGAAAACGAATTTTCCCAGACTGGTGACCATTTCCAATCTATTTCTCGTGGCCAAAAGCCCCATTTAAAATCAAAAAATGAAAAATCCTTAGACGGAGATTCCAGATCCATTTAGCAGACAAACAATTATCTCTCGCTTTAGAAGATAAGATAAATGAATATATTGATAATGAAAGGTTGTATCATATTCATTTTATAACCTCAAAGCAAATCTTATAATGTATTTAGCCTACTTTAGTACTTTAACTCATATTTTAAGAAAATCAACTTCACAAGACTTATATTAATTGAAGTTGTAAACATAACCCCAAAGCATAATCTACGCTAGGTTTTGTTTAAGTATTACAGGTTATGGGTGAAATCAGCTGTTTTACTATATTGTTACTCAAGTACAAACGTATGTATGTACGGACGTACACTCGCTTTTATAAAAGTTGATACTATTTGTATTATTTTCAATTATATGAGGTCTATAACAAATATAGGTTGTCACGTTACAGAACAATAGTATTGTATACAGAACCATAGTTGGCATGCTATTTACTTTTAATCTGTTATGTTTATGCTAAATGTACAGTTTTTGCAGATTTGAAATGACAAGTGCAGTCATTGTTGACTCGACTTCGTCAGATTTTTAATTTCGCCTAAATACCCTTTGATGTTAGCTGAGTCTGTTTCTTCTTGTTCAGTGCACGGACGACGTCACAATTATAAATCAATCAGCTTTTATAAATAATCACTTTCAGCCAACGTTAATTTGAGCAGAAATCAGCTGTTCTACTATCTGTTCTTAGGTCTACAATGAACACTTTAGTCACAGTTGCAGAAAACTGCATTATTGTTTTCTTTGATTTAAAATGAAAAACTATGTACAAATTAACAAAAATAATTTTTAAAAAATAGTGTAAGTTGTAATTAATTAATGGAATGTTTACAATAATGGGAAACACTGAAAACCATCTCCTAAAAATACACTGAACTAAATTTGTTTTAAATTTAAACGGCAACTTACAACTCATAAACCAACGTTTATAAAAAGTACAATATAATTAAAAAGACTTGCAAAACACTATAAAAGTGGGTGTTTGTATATAATATTTAGCATCCATTTTAAAGTTGAAAATCTAATAAAAACTTTAAAAAAATCCTCCTATTTAAACTTTTTCGATAAATTTATATTTAGCAAAATACAAATGGAGGCAAAGATATAATTATTCTTGCATATACGGTTCGGCGATCCTTGATTGTAATATTTAAGCAATAATTTAAGCATTTTAAGGAATTAGCACGACTGTCAACTGGCTAATTTACAGGTATTATACAATTTGCCAACAGTTTACTGGATTACGTACAAAAACAGCAAACTCGAGGAAACTAGGTACGTCAGTTGTCGAGGTGTAATGTTTGTTACATGAACTATGTGTAGGGGTTTGGTGTTGCAAGAAGTATAGTTCAATTTGGAAGACGTCACAAGTGAAGAGAAGAGCGCGCGGGTTCTTGTCTTTACCAAATTCCATTCCGCACCGCTGCGCGGCTTCGAGTAACTTCTATTACTTGCGGAATTTGCTCCTCATTACCAAGAAATAAATTGCAACGCGATTAATTAACTTTACTTCTGCTTATACTCTTTTGGACCGATGTAATTTGTTACAGTTACTTAGGGCATAGTTTGGATATACTCTTAATTCATTGTGATCTGTCTGCTAAAGCTGTGCTGCACCTACCCCAGTAGGTTCCATCTAAACTGTTTCATTTCAGAATGTATTTAAAGATAATTGCCTGTTTTTATTAACACATTCAACATTTTGCACAATGTCAAAACTTCCTCAAAATTAAGTGAATGCTAGACAATTTCATAAATAGGCATACTTTGTATTATAGTTTTTTTATGATCTTCAGAATAATTTGAGAACATATTTGAACAAATCTTTCACTGGTGAATAATTTAGATTTCCGTAAGTGATTTAGATAACACAATTTTTACGGGAAGTTATGTACAAATTTAGCTATAGTTGCTATAACAACGAATAAATCTCGAGAAAAGTCCCTCCCTCTTCCCTCTAGTGTGTGACAATTATGGCTTTTCACAACTCTGTATTAGTATTATTTTATAAAAATGTCAAACAATTTAAAATATAATGCTCATTGAAACGCGGCACCGTTTTGTTCACAAAGACTTGTTGCGGCAATGTATATTATGGTGTCGTGAATAAATAGTTTTAACTATTATTTTTTGATGGTTTTTATTCGTAGAAAAATACTAATTACAAAATTCTGTTTATTTAAAATGTATAGTCAGTAATATGTAAACACTAAACAGATCGATAACGTAACAGCTGTCTCTCCGAGTTTTATTCCTTTGTAGGTTAATTCACACTACAACAACCCCTTGTATTCCATTCGACTCCAAACAGCGAATTATAGGTGGTTTTGTGTACAGTTCGATCAACCGTTCTTGGCACTTGAGGTTTACGCAGGGGCCTGGCTGTGAGGCTATTAGCACGGCTGGAGGCTACAGTCATGCGCAAAGCTTATTTTATCACCAAAAGGTTTGTGAACGCTCTACTACTCATTCCGCCTGCCAATTGGGTATTGTCCTGCATGAAAACATTGTTTCACAACCACTGTCTCTGACTATTCTTATAAAATTGTCTGTTACGATATCTATGTATACCTATTTTATATTTACTCATGAATAGTTTATTCGTACTACAACCATATTTTGTATATCAAAAACGAAATCGTTTAAAACTTAATATAAGAAAAATGTTTTTATTAATGCCGGGTTATGAGTCTGTTTACCTGCTGACACCGTCAGCTGGGGTGCCTCTTACTGTAGTCTGTTTTCTTAGGATTCAGTTTGTAACTAACGGTTCATCGTGATAATACTAGTTGTCACTGTACTGAGTACTGAGAAAGGGATTAACAGATACACGTCATTTATATTGGGGATACAAACTAGGTTTTCGCGTGATATCCCAAGTGCCAAGAACGAGTGATCCTACTGTACCATATTAATTACCGAATGAATGATCGTCGCACCGAAGATTTACAGGCTCTAGCTTCAAAGAGTTTCAAACAAAAGCCATCGAGCAGGCAACACTAGTAACTGCAGCTAGTCATGTTATGCAGGGGATAGTTAAACATTAATATTCAAAACAGTTATTAAAAAGACATAATTTTGAAATCAAAGTGGTGCAAACAGAATTTATATTGTACTAACACTTGCGGCGCATAGGTCATACTGTTTTCCGGATTCTATGGGTTGGCTCGGTATATCCATTTAGGACTTACACATACAGTAGGCATATTTTATGTTAAAACTACCCTAACAAAATGATCACTGAGATTTCCACTTTTTTTCTACCTTCAAATCTTTTCTTATAATTTATTGTTAGTTATAATTGAAATTAGTTTAATATATACATTATATTGTTTATTAAGGAAATCAAATGTTAGTACTGTATGTTGTGTTACTACAGTGTATTTCAATTCATCATTAATTTAAGGGATTCCCTACTGAAAATAGGAGTTTTCTATAATAGGCCTTTTTTAATTATGAACCATTTTTTTACATTTATTAAAACCTAAAAAATTGTTTACACTTATAAATAGATTTTTTATAACTTTTTTACTACTGAACCAACTTGGCCGATTGATATCATGTTTTAAAGTATATAAAAAGCACTAAAATTTTGGGTATAGTCATATTCTTACCACTAAAAGTTTAGTAATTATGACCTTACAAAAAAAGTATGTTTATTTTTTTTAAATACTCATTTATTTGTCCTAGAGGAATAAAAATACCCAAAAAGTTGCACTATAAGCTCCTAAAGATGTGGTAAAAATTTAATCACTGTAGCTTTAGCAGTTTATAAGTTATAAGAACTTTTGTGTAAAAAATATCAATATTGAAAAGTTGCGGGAAATCGCTTTTAAAGATTCCATTAGTTATTTTAGCAGCCATAGAGGGGAATAATTTGCACAACCAGTATTTGTAGTCAAGATATGTTTTACTTACATATTTGAGGCATTGAAAGCTTAATAATAAACATTGTTGTCCTTCTTTGCAATTACTTTTAAAAAATAAAAAATCTTTTTAGTCCAAATAGCAAACATAAAGAAGTTCAACTCGACCAAAAGTAGGTCCGCTATAAAGAACTTTTGTGGCACATGTTATGTTTTTCTTAAACTTTATAAACTATAGAATCAGGAAAAAATAAACAAATATTTAGTTTTTTTATTTAGTTTTTTTTTTTTTTTTTGAAAATGGTAATTTTTCAGTAGGGAATCCCCTTAATATGTAATGCTTTCTTTGTAAGTAAGTTTTATTAATTGCAAGACATAGGACTTATTGATGGTGTTACGTAAACGGGATTTAGGAAATTGGAGATTTGTTAGTAGATTTTTTTCATCAGGGGCCTATGTGACATTCAAAACTGGAAAATAATGTGAACCAAAGAAAAAGTTACGGATTAATACAAACTTGTTTGCTTTTTTTTGAAAATTGAAATTTTTTCGATCCAATCACATAAATTATGTACAAACAGTTTATTTTGTTTTTATGGGGTTGAATGGCTACTGCAACACTTCGACATGGCAAAAGCTATAAATTGTACAACATTGACGCGGTGCTTGTAGCTATGATATTTTTTTCTGTTCAATCGAAGTTCTGTTGGTAATAAGATGGACTTAGGTCTATGTGCTGAACGTTTATGTAAGGAAAATATTAGTACGGATATGTTTATAAAACAAGTATTCGTGGTTAGACTTGATTGATTTTTATACAGACTTTGAAATTAGCAGTTGTAATGCATTGTAAGAATATTTGTCGGTTATTTAATTTTTGAATTCATATTGTTGATCATTAAAGTAAGTCCATAATATATACAACCCAATGTGGATCTCGCTAATTTTTACTAATGTTTTGACACATTTTCTCATATTTTAAAATTACTTTTTACAATCTTCAACCTTCACAGGCCTAACTAAGTTGAAGAAAATATCTATAATTTTGATCCTATGCCTATACAAAAGTTGTATCTTCTTCTGTTACACCTAGCATTTAGTTTGATTTTAACTTTTATACATTTTCCACATTTTTGTGCACGTTTTAATCAGTAAATTTGATTCATAAATTTGTTTCTAAACCGACTGTGGGAAGCGAGTTTAGTATATAAACAGAATATGTGTGTTTGTTAGCTGATTTTTGCGAAATAAATTTCGGACTTTTAATTTTTTGAAATAATTAAATGTATGTATCAAAAAAAATATTTAACTAACCTTGTTTATAAAAAAAAACAGTATTAATTTTGAATGTACCAATAATCAGGTAACAAAAGCAAAAATCCGATATTTACAAATGTTTATCGTCATGTATTAAAGTTGTGGAAATTGGTTTCAGTTTTGAACAAGGCAATGGCTCCAAATTCCTTAGTCGCGAGCTCATAAAACTAATTTATTCTGGCAGCAATAATACCAAATGAGGTGTACAAAAATGAGCAATTAAACATGGGATAATTAGTGTTGTAATTTGTAATGAGTCCGAGCTCTGGGAGCAGTTTTACGACTTGCGATAGAATCTCAGTCTAACACTCTCATCTCGGGAAATTATTTCATTAATGAAATATATAACAAATATTATTGTGTTTTCTTAAACACGCCTTGCGTGACGGAGACAGTTTTGTTTAATCTAGTGTGGTATACATATGATATATTTATGTTATTGGTGTCTCTGCAAACAAAAAATAAATTAAATTTAAAGCCCACTATGACAAAACAATAAGAAATACTATTAAAATATTCTTCCATTGACGACAATATAACAATATCTTCCAAATTGCTACTCTCTAATTTGTTTGGTTTTCTCTTAGATACAAACTCAGAAAAAGTTTGATGGTAAATGCGTGAGTAAGCCTAAAAAACGGACAATTTTGGGTAATGAGCTTTAAATCGGAGATGATTTTTCTTAAATCGTAATTGTAAGCCTTTAAATCTGATATATTTAGTTTAATATGTTTTTAATGGTATTAAATAGTGATATTGTATACATAGTTGTACTTTGGAGTATGTTGGTCCTGAAAGACCATCTGTACATGTTAAAATATGATACCAGTGTACCTTATGGATAAGTAGTAGGCTACTTGTATACTTTGAACATATGATGTAATCGTTACCGAGTGAATTCATTATTAAAATACTTCAATTTAATAAGCGCTAGGGGCTCTGCCCCTGGACGCTTCGCTCGCAGTTGGAAAATTGGCTAAAGAATCTCGTTAATCTTTGGCTCGTTTGTAAAATTATGAAACCAGGCTTAAATGTATTAACAGTAATTACAAGATTAATTATAACCTCAAATACATGCTTTAGAAACGTGAGAGGCTTTCATTACGATTTTAGTCTTAGTTCTACTATCTTCTGTCAACTAAAGTTTTGAAACCAGGCCTAAATATAGTACAAATTATTTCAGGATTAACATAACCTCAATACTATGTTTCAGAAATGAGCCAGGCCTATATTACAAAATTGACTATTAGAATTTATCCATCTTTGCCAAGTGTATCTTTTTTTTTTGACAAAATAAATTGTTAAATCAAGCCCAATTTATTCTAATTCCAACGTGCTAAAACAGTATAAATTAGCTTGTTTTTTAACAGTAATTAAAAACTATCCAATGAACAGCTGATTTTGGATAATACACAATCTCAGTTCTATTCCACTCTTTTCCAACGTGCTAAAACAGTATAAATTGGCTTGTTTATAAACAGCTGTTTTGATCGCTTTATTTACTATTTCGTTGCTATTTTGTAACCAACATGGCAACCCATAAGACCCTATGTTAAAATTGTTCAACTTTAAAAAATTAGATTACCCCGACTTCGTGGCTGTTGTCTGAAATTTGGTTTGTTCTTTAATTTAGTAAGCTGAACTAAATTATAGAAGAATAGTAGGCAAACAATAAAAATGAGCCTTATAAGACTTTATTTGCTTGAATGCCAACCTTTGGAGTTATACTTTGCTGGTAGTAATAATTTTGGTGTTGTTGGGAAGAGCTTCTTGAGTTGGCTGGTTTAAGTTGTTACTCTCGTGGAGAATTGATCAAATACTGTAAACGGAGAACAGATTTAAACAATTATGCTCTCGCATTAAGAAAACTATAAACTATCAATAAAATCCATTGAACCTTAACATTTAAAAGTTCAACCAGCTGCAACTGTTCATAATGCCTACTAAATGCATGAAAGACCTAAGGTGTAGCTACCGGTGAACCGTGAAATTCGCAAATGAACGTTATGGCTCACGCTTAAAATTACTAATTCATTTATTACTTATGCTGCATATTTTTTTGTGAGGGATACGGTTGTATCTCATCCGTTTTGCATTTGGTTTCTCAGTTTGGACTAGTGATGTTTTGTTAAGAGCGGTTTTGCAGATGTACACAATTAAAATACATTAACTTAACTGTACATTTAATTATCGTTGCACAGTTTGGGATCGCAATCGAAATTAGAACCAGTCGAAGCACATATTTTGCTTTAACTCGTTTCATGGTTGTTTTAAATTAATTAGTCGTTTGTTAAAGGCCAATCTAAACACGATATGTAAAGTTAACATTTATAGCCATTGTGTTTCCATTAGTTAGACAGTGTATTCGTTTACCACATTCCATACAAGTTACACAGATTCACATTCTGTCAATTTTTACTATTCATAGGGGAACACATATGGAAATATTTTTAAAAGGGTGTAACAACTCCCACAAACTTGAACAAAATATATAATTGCAACCTATAGCTTGCAATTAATAGTACAAATTAAAAATCATGAACAATGTTGTTTTTTGTTTTTTTGTGAAAAGCAAACTAAAATTGGCCGACCCGTTTTCTTGATACAGTAAAAAATGTGCTAATATTTATCTTTTTTTTATAATTTTAGAATCGGAATTACTCGACAGAGTTAAATACTAAACATTGTTCAGCTGTAAGTAACACTTTCATTTCGTAAATTAAATTGACAATTAATTAGTGACGGATTAAAAGTGACAATTTTAGTCCAAATAGTTTTGGGGAATTTGCCAATAACATTTCAAACTCGGTCAAATTATGCACACTAACTTTTTTCTTTACTACCACCCGACCGTATTGAAATACTGCATTACTGTGCAAGACATATTTAATTACAGAAGTGTAATTTATTGATTTTATCAATTAAAAATATTATATATCAAAATATTCGTCAGACTAAGGGTTTTGAACAACAATTCACAAGTTATATCGTCCCTTTAAACAAATTTAATTAACAACATGTTTGCTTAAAATTGCTTTTAATTTTAAATAACAGTAAGTTTTGATTTAATTTACACATCGGCAGCGTTTTAAATTCATGAACAGAGTTTCCTAGTTTAACTCTATCGTTTAGTTACAATTATAAAATAACAAAAGTGGTTGTAAAATACAAATTTTTGTGATACAAATCTAAGACTATACACAAATTTTAACCTCTGTTTTAACCACTAGTAATTCTCGAACTGCGTTTAATTCATTATTTATAAACTGTAATTGATACTTGTTTCCTGTAAGTTTATAATATGTAGAACAATCCATATATGATTGTTATCATGTACAATTCTGAAGTATAGAGAGATTAACTGCGACATATCTGTCTGACCAAACGAAGTCCTCCTGTTTTGGTAAAATAATGAAGTCAAATGTTTCGGAAATTACTTTAATAGTAATGCTAGTAGCAGAGACAACACATTTTGTACCAAACATACAAGTTAAAGTAAAAAACAAAATGTCGATTTATTTTATGAAATTACTAGCTGACCCGTACGGCGTTGCCCGTGGTTGTTGGTATTTTCAGTCTTTTTGACGTAATTGTAATTCTTTTTAAGTGTTCGTTGAATACCCGTGCGTATCCTACTGTGGTCATGAAAATAAGGCTACGCTATTTAAGAAAGCACTGAAAATTGTATTCCTGTAAACTACTATCTAACATGAAAAAGCTTTAAATATATCGTTTAAATTTATAGTTTTTACTAATTTTGACTTTCACATAATTTCATTGACAATGTTGCGAGCACCTACAGCCTAAAAGGAAGCTAAGTACCAAATTTCATTCCAATTCGTTCTTATAGGGATTTTTAGTAACTTTGACCCCCCCCCCCCCAAACCGCCCTAAAATTTCGAATTTCTTTTAACCCTTTCTTAGCGAGGGTTTAAATTAGGGGTCGTAGAAAAGATATTTGAATCACATTGTAACATCCGCGTTAATTTAGGATGTAACAAACTGGTTCAAATAGAGTTTGTAATTTTAAATGTATAAGCCTAATTAGTATAAGATATATATTGTTTAGTATTTAAATATACAATATACAGTATATATCAAAATAAAGCTACGAATGTGATATTTTAATGGCATTTAGTTTAATTTAGATGGTTTGTTAATTTTCAATAAAATATGTTTAAACTCGTGTATGTTTATGGTTATGCATGGTGTCAAATAATTTGTTTGTTATTATTATTATTGATAGCGAAAATATGTTTTGAAAAGTATTAAAAACTTCATAGTTATGATATATTTTATACATAAACAATATTTTAAGCAGCATATCTCTAAGTAGGCCTATATAGATATTTAATAACCAATGTTTGAGTTGAATTATAATTCTGTAAGCATTTTTATTTGTGTTTGTTTATAGTTTTTCAATCTAAACTTAAAAAGCTGTTGGTTTTAAAGAGTATTAAAGTGATTATAAATTTGCTAAGTACTGTTTCTATGGTAAAACATGTAAACAAACATAAGCTTTTTATACGAATAGCTGTTTTTGTGAGGTATGGTTTTGAGTTCGTACAATAAATGCTGTTCAGTTTCTTCCAAATTTGAAACTTTTTAGGGAAATTTTTCAAACTTTTCTTTACGTATAAACCTTCTATGAACTACTACAAACATTTTAAGACCAAAATTAGCCAAATCGGTCCAGCCGTTCTCGAGTTTTAGCGAGACTAACGAACAGCAATTCATTTTTATATATATAGATTACTGAGTTGTCACTTATCTAAACCCTTTCAATAAAAGGCTGTTATCTGCGCAACTTGTTAAAGGTACCAACTATAAAGATAACGCTTTAGTTATATAACCACACCATACTTTGTGTAGCAAAGATTTAAACGTGCTTACGAAAGATTTTAACACGTTTAGCGTCTCAT
>JAGFPH010000016.1:137693-177741 GCA_018207615.1 Philaenus spumarius
TCATATATGCGTCCCTCGGTTCATCGCTATAGACTATCGTGACATTAGCCACAGACTATGAATACGATCTTGTTCAAATGAGTTAATATACTTTTTAACACCTAAAACGTCAAAGTTGCTGACCAAGCACTATATTTGAGCGGCAGACCTTCCTACATGCTGATAAAAATAAATCAGATCTTTAAAATATTAAGAACTTAAGTACTTAAGAATTAGCAAAATAATACTGCCACAAATATGCGACATAGTCTATTTTAATTAGACCAGGCGTCGCACTTTTGCGGCACCAGTCTGTGGATAGAAACCGGCCTTCGCATATAAGCGACGCTCGTCTATGCGTACTAAAAAATGTTACGATGGTGGTAGCGAACGTGAAGCAGTTAAAACGTCAGCCACTTTAAGAATAATTTTTAGTTTTTAGTCAATTAAACTATGTAGAATATTATGGATGCTATTTCCTTGAAGATTTTAAAATAATATTTTTAACAGTGCTTCCCTCGACCAAATTATGTCGGTAGTCAATGGGGTAATTTCAATCAACTTTGGAAAAAGATTCTGAAAATTAACATTCGCGATAGTTTGTAAACTTTACAACCCTGTTCTTGTATCCTGTTTAAATGGGTTATAATTTGGTTTCCGGCAAATTATCAACAAATCTTATTGTTTCGGGATGAAGTGGTTCATGTGACTACATCAGAAAATATAAATAATCGCAATACAAAAGAAGTGTTATTATGCATTGTTATGTACCATCTTTTTATTTGTATGCAACTCTTGACAACAAATACTTAATTAGTGATCCCAAAACGTTGTAGTGCAATTGGTTTGTGCCTAAAACATGTTCAAATTAAAAATAATATCTGATATTTCAATAAAGAAACTAAACATTTTTCTGAATTGAGGAAACAAATGTCTTAAGACCAAAGTGTTTAGAGGAAATTTATCTTTGAACAAATATAATATTGTTTACGTACTTGCCTTAGCAATCCTATTTAGAAGTTTTTTCTCGTTTACAACTGTTTCACCTTTTCATTTTCAGGCATCATCAGAACGAATACAAAAAACACTTCTCACAATTACACTTATTAAGAGAGATTAATTTGATATTTAACACATAAATAAATAAAAACACAAAATGACACTTGATAAAACTTAGGATTGCTAAGGCAAGTACGTAAATAATATTATATATAATAGCAATCGGATATGGCTACAAATACAATAAATTTAACAAGTGTTTTAATTTCATGATGCTAGTAGTTTTTTTTTTGTATTTATGGAGCAATCATACAATTAAAAAAAAAACTTTCTGCCTGTATCTTTGTTTATTTTAACTATAATTTTACTAAGTAATGGACTATATAGGACTTTGCTTTACTAAACAAAGTACATATATTTTAACACCTAATTTGACACTTGTTATTATCTTTACAGAGTTACGCCAGTTACTCAACACGAATGGGACTTATTAAAGCAATTTTATTCGACAAAGGATCAAGTGACAATCGATAAACAATTGATAACAAATCCTGGTAAGTTTTTATTACTCTTTTCACGTAATGCTAAGTGTTTGTGAGATTTGTTAACGAATTATACAAACATCAATGACAAATTCAAACTTGTAAATTGTGCTGCCTGTGGAAAAATGGAGAAGGAGAAAATGATTTTTGAGGTTATATTAAAAATAACAGACTTATTTTATTTTTCAAAAACGGAATTTTTCCATAAGAATCCATTGTAATAGCTTCTTCGTAATCAAAAAGTGTACAGTCGGACAAAATGTTATCATAATCGATAGAGCTTTTAGCGAGATCGGGAGTCCCTACATATTATACTATTATAGTACTAACCGGTGGCACTTTGTTGTTAATTATAATTATTTCACTGCTCAGTTTCCTATTTTAAAATTGAATGTCTTAAATTGAAGTAAACTTAGATAGGCTATAATATTAGTCTATTAATGTATTCAATTTGTGTAATGTTATAATTATTTTTATTTACGAATTTATTTAATATTACTCACTAAAAAGCATTATGGCAGGTATTAAAAAATACATCCTAAGCTATCATATATTTTTTATTTATTATAGTATGCTGCTATAACTAACTATTATAGGGTTGTTAGAACAGTTTATTATTGTATTTGTTTTGAAGTTCTTTCTAAGCTGTGTATTTTGCTTTAATGGACAAATTTTGATTTTTTAAAGACTTATTGCTTTTAAACTAATTTCCCCAAAGATGAAACCTCCACCAAGCAGTTTCATGAAACCAAAAAGCATATAAAAACAAAATTTCATAAAATTTATTAGAAGTGGTTTTGAAAATGAAAAAAATCACAAAATGGCCGACAGACTTGCAGTTTAAGGTTTATATAAACCTTTATTTTACTTTTAGTTTTGAATCATACTTACATAGTTCAATGAAATGGGGAAAATAATGTATGAATGTTTAGATTATTTAGTATTTTAGAAACCTGTTATATGGGGGAACATCTTAAATAAACAAATTCATAAATAGATAGATTTAGTTTATTAATTGTTATAAAGGCATTAATATGATAAATGCGCATTTCTAAAGAGTAGCTTAATTCAAGGGGTATATGACAAGTTACTTTATGTTTCATGTACATTTTATAGAAGTAGTCGACATTTGCATTTTAGTCATTTAAAAAACACCTCTGCTTTATTTAAATGCTCATTTCTTGTCTAATCTTGTATATATAGCTGTTCTCATTTTAGTTAACCTTAAACCTTGAGACTCACGTATCTTGTACATGAGTTTGTGTTTTTATTTGCGCTTCATGTAATCACATACGTTCATAGTAAAATATGTTTATCACAGATGAGCATGTGAATTTAAATGTGTATTTCAAAATAATTTTGTTTTACAATCCATTGAAACTCACGCGGACAAATATTTATTTTAACCGTCTTTTGGCATGACATTACGTTAACAACGGTAGGTACATCTATGTGTAACTAACTGGCTTTGTACACTGTTTTTACAAAAAACTTTAAGGTAAGAATTTGATTTCTTATTTATAATACCACGAGGTAGGCCTTTCCTGTTGGTCAGTGTGTTTTAAATGTAAACTTTATTAGGTCAAGTAAGTGGGAAATGCGAAGGGGCAAGTTTAAGTCAAACTTCATCCCTGCAATCACCCTGATGGCTCCCACAAGACTCATTTAAGTGGACAATAAAAGACCAAATACGAAACTTTTGTATACAAATGTCTTACTTAGTTTTCGTCAATACTGTCGTAAAGGCTGTTAGAGTGTTTGAAGATCCAGTTTGAGATAAGGCTCTGCTGGATTAATGTTGTTTAAACACATTTGGATTTAAAAGTAATTGTGTTTGGCATTCAATTTATTAGAATGTTTCACTTTCTTTTTCTACAATCAAGATATATTCACTAAGCAACTATATTCCTTTCTTTTGGGTTTACTACCACCATTATGGCGAGCCGTGGCGTGGTTTTTACAAAGTTTGTTTATACTTTACGACTTTGCAGGACTATTTCGTAACTGTTTCAGATCACGAACATTAATATCCAACACTTAGTTCAATAAGGACGTTTAAAGAGGTTTTCCATTGAGAAATCTAGTTATCACTAGTAGTTCTGTGAACAGTAGACCTCGCTCGTTGAAATAACAAATGTGGTTTTGAGCTTAGGTTAAAAATAGTGTGCCAGTATGGAAGAGAGCACAAGGTTTAGCAAGTGAAACATTATTTACAATTCCCGCGATTCCGGGATTTCTAGATCTCGTTTTGATTTCTTTTCTTGAGCTTTAACTACTAAAGATTTTCTTTTAGAGGCATTGTGTTTTATTTAGGTTAATAATGCGTAAGATAGCTAAAAATATCGCGTTATAGAGGGACAACATATAATTAAATATTTACATACTTAAATAACTCAAACTTAACAATGTATCATAAGTTAACTTAAGTTCCATATCATATTCCAATATTAGAAATAATGAAAACAAACGATGTTAAAACGTCGTGATAGTGATCTCAACCCATGTACCAACACTTCCCACAGTGTCCTACGGTCACTTTTTGTATGTCCTTTATCGCCGCGAGGTTTCATTTGTTTCATCTCATTTTGTAATTCAAGAAAAGCTAAGTCAAATACTTTTATGAAATTTACAATGATAATTTACAGGTATAGGCCTACATTTCAATTCTTTGATTTATCCTCTACACTTTCTTATAATAATATGTAATTTTTGGGCAAATGATATATTCCTAAATTACTATTCAAAACAGGCCTAGTTTTGTTAGCAGTCTTGTAGTAGAAACTTAAAAACTGGTCTTTTCAAAATAAGAAATTTGAAATTGATAAATATTTTTATACAGTTCTATTTAGAACTAAATTACGAAACTTTTTTACATTTATGGAAAAAATTACAATAATGTTTACTACTTTTTATGTAGGCCTAAAGTTAAACATGTTCCTTTCGTTACTGAACGTGATTGTTTCTTGAGCTAATAACTTTCTTAATTTTATTTCAATAATTTTTTTTACTGGCATATATGAATTTTTTAAACCTTTATCTACAAAAAAGCTATGGAACACTTTTGAATTGGTTTTTAGAATAAAAGTATAAAAACATGGTTGAAATACGAAAACTTGGACGATTTTTAACAAATTCGAAGTTTACGGCCATTTTGTGTGCTTACCGTTAGAGATACGGAAAAATCAAGAATACAATTTTGTTTAAAATTTAATTTGCTTTTAGCAAAATGTTATTAGTTTTTAAATTCGACTTACGGTTAAGCCACAAACTGGCTTTGGAAAAAAGCTTACGATGAGAGAAACGGTCCGGCCGCCATTTTTATTTTATTTAAGAGGTTAAAAATGAAAAATGGAAAAAAACCCGTATATATACATATCTTGGCCTAGGAATAACGAAAATTCATCCAAAAAATCATCAAAATCGGTCAAGGCGTTTGGCCGTAATCGTGAGACAGACACACAGACGAAATGCCGAACGGTCGAGTTAAAACGGAGACCTCGCTTACGCTCGGTCAATAATAATATTTTACCGTTATAATTTGTGTTGTTAAGGGTATGCGCCAAACCAGTCCCTTTCAGACAGCCATTTGCAATTGTGTAATATTTTATTAAATTGTGAAGATAAACTTTTATAGCAGGATGCTGGAATTTGTCCACGGATATCGAAACTATGACTTGTTCCAAACAAAAATTGTAAATGATTAACACCACTTAACAATAATTGTTTATAAACAAGACGAAAAACAATTAATTGAACTTTAAAGCGATTTTTGTTTCCTAAAAATTATTTATTGAAATTGTATGGTTAAAATGAAAAATAAGACCACCATTTGCAAAAGCGTAAGTGTTTACAACCGACATTATAGTTACTGCAACGTATCTATCAAGTTATAGGCCTACTGCACACCCTTAAGTATGCAATTTAGGGCTTTTTGCTAAGTTGTAGATAAAACAGTTTGAAAATTGGCGTATTGTGGACACGTTTTTTAATGTTCTTCGGGGCTTATATGTCGCTACTGAGACGTGAAAAAAAGTTAAGTACGATGTTTGATGGAATTAAAAAGATATTTCCAGCGGTACCAATCTCGACAGATAACATTTTTTATTTTCACTGACCATAGAGTTGCCTTATAATAGTTTATTTACTCTAATTTCACTTAATTTCTGAATTTAGGTTTATTAAACTTTAAAATTACTCCACAAAAAGTGGTAAAATGTAGGTACTTCAAGGTTGTATTGAAAAAACTCTAACCGTACTGCAAAGTTAAAATTAATGTTAACAGTTTTTCTGTCATGGTAACATTTATAATGTCATGGTTACTTTAGAGCTTGAAATATTTGCATTGCTGTAAGGTTTTTTTAATGTTGAGTTTTACTGTAATATCTAATGTAGTAAAATGTCATAGTTAATTTAATATACGTAAAGGCGATGATTGTAGTCACTAAATTAGTTAATGTAACTATAAGGTAAATCTAACTTAATATACATCTAAAAACGGAATGAAAACAATATCTTTATATGTTCACAATGTTAGCTTACTTACAAGGCATAAAGGCGGTTATTTATGCAGTGAACTGGGTTACATCCGCTTTACATCCTTTAGACGGTAGCCTTTTCCTGTTTTAGAGTTACCCTGTCCACAATTACAGTTTCTCACGTTTTTACGAAATTCGAATTCAGTTTCTCTTCAGTACTCGGTAGACTAGCAAGTAACAACAAAGACCACATCAAACAGCTATAACTAAACTGCTTCGTTGTCGATCTTCTTGTTTTTCAACATACATGGATCTTTATACATACATGTAGAAGCTTTGTTGACGTCATGGGGATTTCAAAATGATATTACAATTTTTAAAGGTAAGTTCAGGTAAATACATAAGTTAATACAGTATTATAATTAGATGCAGTAATTTTAAAAACTACCATAATAAATACGGTATATATTCAATGTTAAAATTTCATTACAGGTTATGGGAGGTTGCCTGAAGTTATACATAACTTTGTCATACTATTATAAAGATATATAACTAATCTATTTTCTATATATTTTAAATTATTGTTTTAATAATCATTCTGGTAAATATTTAACATTCATTTTAGTAATCTATTTACACATAATTAGTTTACTAACAAATAATATACTTTCATTTCAGAAAATGAAATAGATATACTTGCCCTATCCAATATGGAGGAAATCCATGTAAAGGAACTTATTTTTTAGTACCTAACTTCCATTTAACTGATTTAACATTACTACATACAACTACAGACAATTCATTCATATTATATCTTTTCAAGTAAAAATATAAGGCTCAAAGAAAGAAAATTAACAAAATAACATATTGTTAATTTATATACGTCAGGCATTTCGCTAAAATATTTATTAATAACAACTACATCTTACAACACATTAACGATTTGTTAAAAAAAATATTCTAAAAGATTCAGTTTGGTTGTTTAGCTGTTTAAAAATGTGTGAATGAATTTTTAAAATGTAGGAGTGGTTTTTAAGAAGTAATTTTCCATTAAAGCCTCAGTTAGACTGCCAATGGCATCAGTCAATTAACATGAATTGTTTTAGGTATTTTTACATTTGAAATGACAGAGCCTTATTTTATTATTTTGTAAATATTTTGATGTTCTTCAAAAACCTAAAAATAGCATATACAAATATTTGGATAATGAATTTTGATTACTTTTATCAGAACTAATTATTCTGATATTTGAAATAATTTATGTATTTAAAATAATTTACGATGTTTACGAGTATTGATCAACCCTTGTTAACTAATTATTAAAACTAAGAATGTTTTTTACTAACAAAAAAGTAACTTCAAACTAGCTTAACTACTACTCAAGATAATAAATATCCATCTTCGGTGGGAAATGTCGCAGTAATTAATTAAATTAAAAGTAATGAACTCATTATCAAATACGGTAGCTTTAAACATAAAATTTAGGTTAACATTTTTAAAAGTTGTAATTTAAAGCTTGAATTCTTTATTTTAAGATACAGTAAAAATGTTATGTCCTTAACTATGTAAATAACTACTTACATTAATAACTATGTATATTATATAATATATTTTATAGTTATCTTACACTTAATTTTTATTTTTTCCAGAACTCTTACTATGTACCTCCTCTAACTGGAGGACCTCGACAGTTAGTATGCAGGGGAAAGCTTGTCGACAAATTTCGAAATAAAACATCGGAGTTAAGAAAAGCTGTTTCTGTTGTGACAAAAATAACTATTGTTACAATAAACAAACTATATAGTAATTACAATCTTAACTAGTGTTAGAACTTTATTAGTATGAAGTTCATCACTACATCAACTAACCTTGCAAGGACGTTTGTTATACCGAAACACACAGAGCAATTACTCTTATGATTACAATAACTAATATGAGTGTAATATTTTGTATATGTATTGCCTAATTTTATTAGTTTTGTGACAATAACAACTAACTTACCAGTAAAGGAACACTACAATATTAAACACTCTACCTAATGTTATAACTACATTAGTTTATATTCACTACTACATTAACTAGCCTTGCGACATAGTTAGTAGTGCCTTAATGTCATAGAAACATTAGGCTTACTGTTGAACTTACATTTGATACTAAGTTAATAACATTGCTATAATATCAAGAGATCAACAGTAGCTTACTTTAACCGTAAAGCTAACTACACCCTGCTGACCCGTAAACAAATATTTCTTTTACCTCAACATTAATTGTGTTGCTGCAAGGATAGAGTTTTTTCAGTGACGCACCGACATAAATGGCGACACCTTAAGTATTACGTTTCTAATTAAAACGCTAAAGATTGGATTAAATGTTGTTGGTAGTCTATCTTCTGTAAGATCACACTTGTCTCACCAATAGATTTAAACCCACCCCGTATCGTTTATTCAAGGAACTGTCCTGCCTACCTTTACCAACGTAATCAACATCGCGTACTCACAGGGAATACGCTATCAGGTAGAGGAAGGGTGCTTTTAGGTTTTGTTGCAATCTAGTATTTCCTGAGACAATGAATTTCAATTCAAAATTAATTTGCAAGCAAGAAACGTGTGCCGCAAGAAGTCGAGGGTCAAATATCAATTCATTAGAGCTAGAGCACAGCGGGAAACGTGAGTAGACTTAGGGCTTCTAAATCATCAGCTGGTCAGGGTCATGTCCTTGTAATCTATTTATATCACAGAAACCATTAGAATAATCGAACCATCTTTCATTTTCCGCCCCAAATATAGATAGGATTGCAAAGCCTTAGTTGCTACATATACTCTACGTAATCACGAACACTATTTGTTATACTTGTCAAAATTTATTGGTAAGACGTAAATTTGCCCTTTATGAATTTACAATAGTCTTTATAGGAACTGTATATGCTATTCTAAAGTTCTTAACTACGTAACAATCGTGTTTAAGCATATCCCTTTGATTCTGCTAACTTCTATGATGGTCGTCAGTTTTATATAAAAGTACTTTCTTCAGATGAGCCCCTTGGTACTCAGTTAAATTGCTACAGTTAGAATTTACAACATAGCTTCGATTCTTCTATAAATTTTTACTGTAGACTTATGACTTTACAATCTGTGAAGTGAAGTTTTATGGATTCTGTACATAATTATAAACGCGAAATTTTAAATTGTTAAGTCATTTCCATGTGATTTTACGCCAATATTGATAGATTAGTCATTGCCGCTTCTAAAGTTAGTTTAGAAAGTGAGTCGATTTCCATTTTGAATGAGTTTAAGTGAAATTGGATAATTTTTGTAATTAGGGTCGCTTAACACATCACTTATATAAATATCATAACATAGATTAAATCTTAAAAGAAATTGCTTGTAATTGGAGAATAGTGTTTTCAGATTTTGGGGTAAGCCTTAGATCTGATTAAGCAGTCTGAAATAATTGCAGATATCATAAAAAGCAAATACAAATTTTAAAGTTGATTTTTTTTAAGACAATTTCAATTTGTATGTGTGAGAGTTGAATTTGGAATAAGTCTGCCAAGTCTTAGGTCTTCTACAGAAAAAAAAAGGCCGCATTCTAATGAACTGTTCAATGTATTTTGTAATTGAAAGAAACTTCTACTAATTGTATGAGATTTCGTATGGCAAGATTTTATTCTTCCAGTATTTTTCTTCATTAAATCTTTAAATGTAAGTGCCTTCAGGTTTCACGTTAATACGCCCACATAAGATGATCTCGAATTCGGGTAGTCACAAGCTACTTCTGTCATTAGCTATTTCTATTAATCAACTTTGAGCTTGACGAGTGAGAAGGAATTATTTAAAAATAACAATACACTAATTTCTTTTAGAGACAAATGGCTAAATGTTTCTAAACAGAAATAGCTAATTTTAAAATAATAATAACAATACACTAATTCTCACGCACATACGTTTAATGACTAAACGCGTTTCAACGACAAAGTCGTCATCCTCTGTGATACACGAGCTACAACTAAAAACTTAAAACTAGTTTAGCCTAGGACTAAGCTACATATTTATACCACTTTCTAAGAGTGGGCATGGTCTTAGCGTATAAACAACTAATAGGAACAACAGATAACAAAAGAAAGTGAAATACCAAAGTAAATAGGAGAGAGAGGGAGGGTAATATTATAGAATGGTGTTGGATACATTGTAACTGTTATTGGATATTATAAAATAATAATCTAAGCAAATTATATAACAAAGCAATATTAATTATGATAAAAGTAATTTAGAAAATGGATTTAGCTTTAGTAAACTAGCAAAAAATAATAATAATAATAAAAATATATTAATTACATTTAAGTTAAATTACTTTAATTTTATTTAAATTATTTTTTATTATTTTTTTATTTTTTGCTAGTTTACTAAAGCTAAATCCATTTTCTAAATTACTTTTATCATTATTAATATTGCTTTATTATAGTTTGCTTAGATTTATTATTTTATAATAGCCTATAACTGTTACGTATCCAACACCATTCTGTAATACTGTATTATCCTCTCTCTCTCTCCTATTTACTTTGGTATTTCACTTTCTTTTGTTATCTGTTGCTACGATAACCCTATTGGTTGTTTATACGCTAAAACCATGCCACTCTTGTAAAGTGGTATAAATATGTAGCTTAGTCCTAGGCTAAACTAGTTTTAAGTTTTTAGTTGTAGCTCATGTATCACTGAGGATGACGACTTTGTCGTTGAAACGCGTTTGGTCATTAAACGTATGTGTGTGAGAATTAGTGTATTGTTATTATTATTTTAAAATTAGCTATTAATGTTTAGAAACATTTAGTCATTTGTCTTTAAAACTGATTCACAGACATTGTACCAGACTTGTTCATATCGGTCGAGGTGTATCTATTGCTCTAGAAATAAAAGCAACTTTTAGTTACAATGATTGTTGAAAATAAAAAACTATTATCAATAAAATGAACATATATTTGTGACTTGTATTTTTATTCAACTACATTACTGAAAGTAAAAAAGTTATATTATATCTTATTAGCACCGTCTCGTTGTATCTAGATTTTTATAAACGTACATAATTGCATAACCTAATCGTTTACTTCCAAAGGTGCCCTTAATATCTTAAACTATAAATGTAATTCTTCTTGATTTACTTGGATGATCCTTTTATCACCAAGACTTATGTGTAATTATGTTAACCAAATACGGTTACTGTTAAGTGATAAAGAATATGTATTATTATTATAAGGCCAACAGAAAGATTATTAATAGAAAATTAGAAAGCTCTCTGCCCGAAACTTGGCAGATTTTGATTATATTTTTTAATAAGGTTTGTTTAATGGGTTTGGGCGTATAAGGTAAATCAATAAAAAGGCCGTGCTTCAGTAAAACGGAACTGCAGAGTCTGTGTTATTAGCGGAGTCGTGATGAAATGGAGTGTGAAGGGAGGCACAGTCTAACTAACATCCCAAGACTCTAATTGGTTCTTACAAGGCCGTTCTCTGGCTTGAACTGCAAACAACTTTAATTTACTTTAGTTTTGAAAGAGGAAAAGAAATTATTGTAGCTTTTACCAAAATGTAAGGCATCAACACTGTTAAGACAACGCCAAGAAGTTTGAATTGGGGAATTCAACCACATCTAACAGTTGAGTTGGGAGTTAACTGTACTTCCACATTTAGTAGTAGTGTGAGATATTTTGAAGAAAAAAAACTTAGGGGACTCTTTTTCTTCGATACAATATTTTATTATTTCTTCTTTTAAGGATTATACCATGTAATAATGACATTGAGCCACAATTATTTATTTCATTTATAGGTTAAATTTTTACGGTTTTCATAGTTAACAAACTTATATTTTTTAGTTCTTGGATTGGATCCAAAAGTCCATGGAGCTCGGAAAATAATCCTTAACACACGATTACAAATGACATTAAATTGTGACAAACAAAATACAACATATACTACCAAATGTGAACAAACTAAAATATAAACCAAATTAACTTGACTACAATTTTCGTTTTTTTGCTTTCTCACTATACTGTAGAATAGAGAAAGTATAGTGATCGCAAAACAATATATGTTGATATGTTTGTGAAAGTATCCTTCCTGAGACCAAAAAAGTGGTTTTTACAAAATGTCTGTCTGTCTGGTCTGTAAATACCCGATTTCGAACAAATTTGCACCAAACATGTCAATTAGGCCTGTTTAGATACACGGAAAAAGGGTTTAAAAAATTTTCAAAAACAACCCTCTTTTTGGCCAAAACACGCCCAAAAAACCAGTTATTATATTTTCATAAAAAAACCGCTTTAACTATTTTGATCAAATTTGCCTTATTGTAGCCCTTAATTGTACCCCACCATATATGCAAAAAAATGTTTCAAAAATTCTCGTTTAGCTAATAATAATAATAATATCCGATTTTGGGGATTTTTTAGCCAAATAGGGGGAGGTTTTTCAAAATTTGTCAAAAACTTTTTTCGTGCGTCTATATAGGCCTAATTGACATGTTTGGTACAAATTTGTTCGAAATCGATTGAATAGTTTCCTCTTTACACTGAGAATAATAATTAACACTGTTACACTCTTTACACTGTTTCACTAGTTTCCTCTTTAGTCAATAATAATAATTTTCATTACTTACTCTCCTACTTTAATGTACTATCCCCTCTCCTACTTTAATACAAGTCACAGTTGGGGTTACATACGGGAGTAGGCATGCGAAGCACGCAATGCATTGTGTATAGAAAATACCCCCAATATTGGGGTTGGCATGCGGAGCACGCAAAGCATTTTGTATTGAAAATACTCCCAATACGTTGGTTGGCGTGCAATGCACTGTGCGTCAGCCGCTTCTCATAGTTTTCAGTGTCAAGCTCACATGTGCGTCCTTAGCAGTGAACGTGTTAATAATTTAAATATGCTTGAGAGAAAGTATGTGCCAGTTTCTGGTACTGTTTATTTTAAATTAAAAAGGCCTACCTTAGAGCTTCGCAGCTGGTTACATATATCCATAACATATCCATATCCAAGATATTGTGAGGAACCTGTAATTGGTAAAAGTATGCTGTCAAGGTTGTTTTACAGCAATAATTTATATTTCACGGTTTGTAGCCAACGTACATAATAAAAGCAGCAAAACAATTTCAGTGTAAATAATTTTCATATATGTCCAACAAAAACTGTTGTAGCCTATTGTACAATTATGCAGACATTCCAAGACCAGATCTATAAATTTTTAGCTTTCTTTGTGAAGGTGAAAAACAAATGTGAAAATAAATAAAATAGGCAAACTATTGAGAACAATATGCTATATTTTTAATTGTAATTCCAATATATTTAAAACGACAAAACAAATATAACAGAAGCTAAGTGAAATGTGTACATATGATAGTGTAAATCCATTTGGTAATGAATTAAATAAACCTTAAATTTATACAGTATTATCATTTTGAAGAAATGGAGTCGACTAGTGACCGGTGCACCGTCAACATGGCCTAAAGCAAACTGTTTTTAAACTTTGTTTTTTTGTTTTTAAAAATGTGTCATTGTATGTGCAATAATTCGTGTTTTAGTTGTGTGTGTGTGTCTGTGTTACCTTATGACGTGCTCACATGTGAGTAAAATTTTATAAAACCTGAATATGGGAACGTGTTCCTGAAACGCGCGTAGTATTATACTACCCAAAAAAAGATGCAAGACGGAAACAAGGTAAATATTATAAATACACTATACTAGCTGACCCGTACGGCGTTGCCCGTGGTGGTTGGTATTTTCAGTCTTTTTAACGTAATTGTATTCTTTTTAATTGTTCAGTCAGTGAGTGGTATTTGGCTTATATATAGATCTTAAATAATAAAAGCACTATTGTCATAATAATAAAAGATCTGAAATTATGATTTTAGTAATTTTGATCCCCCCAAACCACTCCTAAAATTTCGAAATTTTTCATACCCTTTCTTAGTGAGCACCTATGGTCCTAGAGGAAGCTACATACCAAATTTCATTCCAATCCGTTCGGTAGTTTTGAATAAATCGTGATTTAATAACTTTCATCCCCCAAACCCCCCTAAAATTTAGAATTTTTTAAAACCCTTTCTTAGCGAGCGCCTATGGCCCTAGAGGAAGCTACGTACTAAATTTCATTCCAATCTGTTCGGTAATTTTGGAGAAATCGTGATTTAGTAATTTAACCCCTCAAAACCCCCTAAAATTTCCAATTTTTTAAAACCCTTTTTTAGTGAACACTTATGGCTCTAGAGGAAGCTACATACCAAATTTAATTCCAATCCGTTCGGTAGTTTTGAAGAAATCGTGATTTAATAACTTTGATCCCCCCAAACCCCCCTAAAATTTATAATTTTTTAAACCCTTTCTTAGTGAGCACCTATGGCCCTAGAGGAAGCTACATACCAAATTTCATTTCAATTCGTTCTTTAGTTTTTGAGATATCGTGATCAGTGAGTGAGTGAGTGAGTGAGTGGTATTTCGCTTTTATATATATATATATATATATAGATTTAGTTGAAGAAATAATTTTAATAAACCGGCTTTGTCAGCCAAAGTTTCGACACGCTGGTCTTCATAATAATATACTGAACTAATCTTTAATAGCAATGACCATGGCAGGAAGAATTTATACTTGTGTGGGTGCGTGGGTGGGTAGCTGTGAAATTAGGTAGGCCTAACATTTACTAATACACATTTTACGTACACCGCATGAATAAAAAACATAATTGTCTTCAGTTTTTCACAAAATATTGGATCCGCTGTAGTCTTTCTGTAAAGTACATATACAGGTGACAATTAAGCCTGGAAACGGTTTAATATTTCGTATATGAAGAAAAGTTTAAGGTAGATGTGATTGAGGAACCTACTCTATGTACAGATTCACGCCGGCAATGCACCCCGAGAGTGGAAGTAAGGCCCTGTCCCCACGCTGTGTTTGTTGTGTCCAATGTCACCAGTACAACCTCAATAAAAAAATAGACCTCTGTTCTTCTCTGTACACCCTAGTTTGTCACTGTAATGTAACGGTAAATAAAAGTGATAAACACATTTTTTTAGTGAACAGGACGTGTAAAAATTAGTTGTTTTATTTATAAATATATACAAGTGTCACAAAAAAACCTTATCGTGCTATAATACAGGATCGGATTCTATGAATTATAATAAATTAAAATATTCAGAAACATTTGACGAATTCGGGTTAGTTTATTTTAGTTTTTTGTTAGTTTGTTTTACAACAGTTAAAATAGCAACAACAGTAACAGTGCCCATCTGTAGTAGGCCTAATGTATTTTCATCAGCTATTTTTTATTTATTGGAAACGGTTGCCAAATGATTACTTTTTTAACATTGTTATTCATGATAGTAAAAATCAATGTCCGAATTCGAAAAAAAAACGTTACTGAACATTTTAAAATTTATTTTAATGTATTGAATTCGGTACTGTACTTCAAAGCATTAAGGTTTTTATATGGGTAGTATATTATTATGTCAATTTTGTATAGGCCTAAATCGTTATAAAGTTTTAATGGTAAAACATTTACTAAATGAGTAGTAAACAAAAAAATTTAATATTTGATATTTAAAAATATTGAAGGTTGGCAAGTTTACTTGAACCTTTCAAAAATCTAAGCATGAAGTCCAATTTACAAAAAAAATGGTTGTATTTAGGAAAAACCGCAAGAACTAAGAATAATAAAATTACTTAGCCTATATAATCTGATTACCAAATCAGAGCAGCCAGGATCGCACCAAATCAATGTCAAACAAGCACAAAATTTATTCATTACAGGAATTACCTTCCTGCTGACTAAACAAAAGGTCGTACAGAAAATTGTTTTAAATAAAGAAGTTAATTCCACTAATTATCAACAACTTTCTCGCAGAAAGTGTTCTTTTTGCCTAAAAATACAAAAATTTCTCGCTTTGAACATTTTTGTTGTCATCACTTTTATTTTATAAAAAACTTAGTAAAATTTTGCATCACAGTTATAACATTTTATAATTTTGTATGAAACAAAACCTTACTTATTTATAGATATATGTCATAGTTTTGTCTAAAATGTGAAATGCTTTTTTATAAAAAGGTTGTAAGCAAGTACGTAAAGTTCTAAGAATGTGAGCGCTGTCTATTTCCTCAGTTAAATGTTATTTGTGGTCCTATTTTTTTGTGGAATTGGTTGTACCGCCAAGGCAGGTTTAAGGAGAAGTAGACTGTAGAAGGGATAACTCGCCCAATAGGCCAAGTGCACTCCTAGTTTGCTCGAACTGTAGTAATACTATTTTATTAAGATTTTTAAAAAATTATCCGCCATCTTGGATCCGCTATTATGAATGTAACTTTCAAAAAGGCTGTAACTAAAAAAATTTTAATACTCCCAAATATCGTTGAGTGGCATATCGTTTGAAAGCTTATTTAATTCTAAATCTACAAAGAATAATAATAAGCATTAAAAAATATATAGTAGCTACAGTTAAATGGGGCAAAATCAGAAATCACGATTTCGTTGTTTTTTGCCGCCATTTTTAATCGGTTAAAGATATTGATGTGCAATTTTTACCGTTGGTTTTCTCTTGAAATTCTACATCGAAATGATGTATCACATGACCAACTTCCCATTAAAAAAACAAAGTTACATTCAAGATGGTAATTTTACATAGAGTAGGTTCCTCAATAAAATCTACCTTCAAATTTTCCTTATATACGAAATATTAAACCGTTTCCAGACTTAATTGTCACCCTGTAATAAATAACACCATAATAACACCATTGGTTTAAAAAAAATATTATCTGCTGTACTTTATAAAATAGGGATGAGAATGGAGATTTCAGCAAATATAAAAAAAATAGAATTGAATATAAATAAAGGTCTTTCCTACGATACCACAAATGACCTTTATCATAAAATATTAATTGTTTGGAGTGTCAAACTTCATAGTCAAATATTTTGGAGTTCGGAATATTTGAATATAATATGAGAGTCAGCAGGCTAGCTAACTATGCAGACAAACTAGTAAACCTGCAAGGGTTTCGTTTTCCTTTTTTGAGCACGAAACCTGAAAAAAGTTATTCTTTTGGAATTAGCGCAGCGTATTGCTCTTGATCTGCCACGAGTGTTTGTTTTTTGTAGATCTTGATATTTTAAATTGTGTACTTCACTTGACCTCACACTTTCAATTAAGATCCGAATTTGAAAAAATGAATTTAAGTTATAGATAAGTTTCAGAGATCAGACAGATATAGCTCAGACAGTATGTTAACATTTGAATTTGTTGTAGGTTAAAATCTAGTTACTGACGTTACTTTTTCCGTATGTTATGCCAATCCTCGTGTTTCGTTAGCTTTGTGGGCAAAATAAGAAAGATAAGCAGAAAAGAAATAAAAGAAGAAGAAAAAGTTTGTTTGTAAGATCTTGAGTGTGCTAATACACGAGTTGATGTTATAACACATAATGAGATACGTCGGACTGCGGGCGGCAGGTCGCAACGAGGGATATTTACCGACTACTACTCCAGCAGTTCTAATTTGTTCGTAGCTTGCTCACAAGTTTAGGAATGCAAACGTCTACCCCTTTACCTTGGAGTCGGTTATTAATGTCACTAAATTATCTGCAGACCGCAAAATGTTTGTAAGCAAACTTTTACATGCCCCGCCTATGTCGCGAATACGACCCCATTCAGGATGATGTATGGCGGAACAAGTTCATTTTAAAATGCTCCTTAAGTTCTCCCAACTCGGTCAGAGAGCATCTTGTACTGTACTCCAGCCTACTTGACAAAGAGCATATACTGGATAAGATTTGAGTCCCATTTTGACTTGCAGGTGAATTGGATTCATTTTGTGTAGTATAAGATTTAAATAAACTAATTTAAATTGTTTTAATAATTAATTAATTATCTGCTTTGCTGGCTAGTTTCTTTTAACCTCTGCTAATACAGACAGGTTTATAATTTTAGTTGTAGGCAAATGGTATGTGATAGGTGTTAAAAAATTATACCTTTTTCTCGAACATGTTTTTGTAATCTATCAAACAAACTTAAGGGTCGGCTCTAGCTGTCGGCCATGTTGGCTGACACTCCATAACACCAATGTTAAATTAAAATCCAAATTTTTTCTTTATTTTTGATCGGAAAATTATAAACGGTATGTCATTTTAAAGCTATGGTCAATATGCATGCAAATGGCTTTTTCAAAACTAAGAAAAATATTTTGTTTAATATTTATTAACAATTTAAAAAATTGATTTTTAATATTTTTGTATGTTGTCACTATTAATTATAGCGAAAAACTACCAAGCCATTCGCATGAAGAATTTCGTCCCTAAGAGTTTGGTATTTTTTTTAAACGCCATTTGAACAATTGCGGGTTTAAAATGGATTTAGGCTGAGCAATGTCCGTGTAACCTACCGCCGATATAGGGTGATTTAAATATTTGTTTACGTTGTAACTATTAATTATAGCGAAAAATTACCAAGCCATTCGGATGAAGAATTTTGTCCTCAAGAGTTTGGTATTTTTGTAAAAACGCTATTTGAATAATTGCGGGTTTTAAATGGATCTAGGATGAGCAATGTCCGTGTAACCATTGTATTTGGATAACCTAATTATTATTTATGATCTATGGTGTAACCTACCGCCTTTATAGGAAGTCGCAGGTTGCTTTCTGTTTTAGTAGAACCGACACTTAAATATTTATACTAGTAATACCTTTATCCATTGTAGGTAAAATTATACAAGTTTCTAATCTTAGGTGCAGCCAAATAGTATATAATGTCTGATTGGTAGTTTTTCTTGATCATTTTTTAATCGAACAACTTAGGGTGAATCCACACTGCATCGAACAAAACAGCCTGATTCAGTTTGAAACTAACCAAGGGGACAGAATTAGCACGGTAGTAGAGGAAACACGTTCACACTGGCATGGTCAAACGTTTTGTTTGCCTCAGTAGTACCAATGAATACAGAAACTATAGTTTCTGTATTCATTGGTAGTACCCAGTCACGCCTGGTGTTGTTTGAAGAACCCCGGTTTGAAGCAAACATTTTGCTATTGAAGGGATGTAAATATCTTTCTTCTTCTATTCTAGCCTGTATTTAACAGTATTTTATATACATAATTATTATTTATTTTACAATGCGAAACTAATTTCTAAAGTTAAATTTTAATCTTTTAATTGCCGTTTATTATTAGTTTGATTTTTATACAAATATTTGGGACTACTGTTTCTATACATTAAATTTATTATAATAAAGGTGTAGAATTAATTATAACATCAAAGCTAAGATGGTAAACACAGTTAAATGTCTATTCATTGCATATACATTCAATAAACATTAAATGTTGGTTTATCAGTCTAGGCCTAACCTAAAATTATTGTGTGTATGTTTAATTTATTTTACCTGTCTTAACAGCAACATACATCCAATCATTTTAGGTTAGGCCTAGAATTAAAATTACTTTCTAGGCCGTAATTTTAGAAAGCCGTAGTAAATTTTACGATTTCATTTAAAAAATATACAAAATATGTTGATAATTAAAAATGTAATACTAGGCTACTTGATAAATTACGTGTTTTACTAATAGCCTAAACGGCCGTCGTACTACGGCAGTAAAATAGAATATTGTAAGACAGTAGGTAACAGCATTTATTTATTAAATCAATATTCGGAATATAATTATAAAACTTATCTTTATAATGTCACAGTTCAAATAACAATGATTTAATAGTATCATTATAACTTTTTCTTTTGTTGTAAGGATGCACCCAAAACTCATCGTCTTTCATAACGGTAATAATATACTATTTGATATTATACACGTTTGACACTTTAAAAAAGGGAGAGACATATCTACAAGCAAATGCCTGGGAACTTTGAGTGAATTGTGGGTAGGGAATGTTTCAGTCAAACTGAAACATTTTTTTCGGTTTGCTTCAATCAAATTGTTTGGTGCAGTGTGATTGCCTTACACACTATTTTTATGATATTAATGCTTACACACCATTGTATAAATGCTATACATAAAACAGAAACACTAAATTCTCGGGCTTACTGCGCATTAAGCTACGGCTATACTTGTACGATCAGATCAGATCAGATCGGAGCCGAATTTTTCCGAATGTATTCTTTCTGTGTATTTAAATAAGTGGTGGCTAAATATATACGATCAGATCAGATCAGATCGGAGCCGAATTTTTTCCATGCTCTGAGAGCATACCGGAACAGGTCAGCTCGGCTCCGCTCTGTGCGGATCTGATAGATATAGCCACCCTTCCCGATCGCTCCCGATCAGAAAGAACGTTCGGTCTCTTTCGTCAACAATCAGGGCAATTCGTGATGAAAAAATGTGATGAAATTCTCCAAATGACTGGAAAAATCAAGTAAATATAACATGGTAACATGGTAAATTTATATCAAAGGCAGTGGCATTTAAAAAAAAAAGTTAATTCTTTTAAATAAAATAATTTGTGTATAAAAAGTTTTTTACTACATTACAATTTTAAACTCAAATACAAAATAGCCTAGGTAATACTAATAAAACACAAATGTACAAAGTGTACCCTGAACTTTCTAAATGTAGTGCAAAAGCTAACCAACCTACTCTAACTTATCTGCCTATCAGTATGTATATTAAAAAAAAAGACATTTTAAGAAACTGGCTATGTGGAAAAGGTAGCCTATCTTTAATTATAATTAAATGACTCAAATTTAAAAACAATCATACAAAAAATAACAGCGATACAATAAAATAATATGTATCAGACTTTGTATATATGTCATAGTTTTAATAAATTAGATATAACAAAGCATCAAACGCAGTAATATACTTTTATATGCAGATTACTTGAAGCTGTTAAAAATTTACCAAAGGACTCGGTTGTTACAAGCTACAAAACATTATTGACTCTTTGATGTTGGAGTAGGACCTAAAACTTCATATTTCGAAGTCTTTATAAATGTCATCCGTAAGAAACAGTGATAATTTTAACCTTGGTTTTTATTATGAAATTGGCAATACTTAATTGACATATGTAATACTGGAGTAATCACAACAGACGCATGTTTCGTTTTATTTTTTGTTTTTAATTATGTTGCTTTAACTGACAAAAACAACTACAACTTGTTTATTATAATACTTTTCGAAATTATTTGCCTATGCAAAATTTAAGTTTAACAAAATATATTTTTTCTATTTACTTGTCGCTTTTGATTGATGGATGTGTCACTATTTGTCTTTGTTTTCTTTCCTCATCCAACACAATCATCAAAAATTCTTCGTCGGTGTCCGAGCTAGATGATTTTGCAACTTACGGTAGTTGTTACAGTAACAGCAAATTCAGACTAACTGATGAAGAGGTGGAATGCGCGTTCATCCTTCCGACACATGTCGGAACGTTGCGAATCTGATAGATTTAGCCACTACATCGGAATTCCGCGACAGACCGGAAAATTCGGCTCCGATCTGATCTGATCGTACAAGTATAGCCGTACGTTTTTCGATATTTCTGGGACTACGTCCAGTTTAAACCGCGTGCTTTAACGAACATTATAATGCACAGTATAACTGCATGACGGCTGATTTTTAATAACATGTGAACTAAATATAGTTTTGGTGTTAATTTGATTTTAAGGTTAGCAAAGACCACGAAACATTTTGAAAATAGATTACTAGTAGAGCGAGGGCAGGGGTAGGCATGCGAATCACGCACAGATCTTCCCTTGTATGTTATACTGTTGAAAAAAAATATAAAGTTTGTGTGGCTTGTTTCTTGACTACAATTTAAATTGCTTTGTTTAATGCTACTATAAATCAATATCTACTTATACAGGATGTCCCATAAGTAAGCAGCCAAACTTCGGGGAATGGTTCTATGGGCCAAAATAAGAAAAAAAGTTCATGTAAACATAAGGCGAGTGATTCAAATTTAATGAAACTCATATTATTTTGAAGTTTTTATTGTGAACGCGGGCTAAACTGATAAATATAGACTATATTATACAATGTGTGGAAGACAAGTTGAAAGTAAACAAAAACTCTTCTCACCTTTTTTACATATTTTTATCGCTAATAGTTATAAAGTATTAAATGGGTTACATCTCTCGAACATTGTTTTTTTATAAAACTTGTTTACTTTTAATCACTGCACAAACATATTTTGTAAAAGCTTATTGAAAAATCGCGTATAATGTAAATGTTTAAGCATCAGAAAACTTTTCATAGGGTATATCGTTTATTAGTTAAACTAAGGAAGACCCCCTGCGTGCTCCGTACGCCAACCCCGTTTGAACATTCTATACATACAATTATGTTTGTTTTCTTTATAATAAGGGTTAGTATTAATAATAACCTCAAAACAAAGATGGTAAATAATGTTAAATTTCCAAATCAAATTATTTCGTATATTTTATAACATCAGTTTTAATAAAGTTTAAAAGAACCTGCAAACTACACCTTAACAAAAACCTAACCTAAATGTTAGAAATACAAATAATTGCTTTTACAGCTGTTAATGGAAATATTAGAGCAAACAGCTGATTACTGTATCAACAAAACACAATATTTATGTATTATTTATTATGGCGGTCTCTTTGCCGTAAAATATTTAGTATAGTTTGTGTTGTTTTTACGTCTAACAAAGGCGTTATTTTTCAAAAAGTATAAAAAACATGTTTGTATTCGAATGTAATGTTGTCAAAATTTCAAAGCAATCTGTGAAAAACTTTCGGAGATTTGAGGTTTTGAACAAACGAACATTTACATTTTTATTTATTTAGATCGTAGTAAGCAAACATATAATCATTCCGTATTTATAATATAATTACTATAGTACACATATCCATCCTCGTGCAGTTCTAGTATTATAACAATAGTTTTAAACATGTGTTAACGTTGAGAAGTTTGAACTTTGCTGAAAATAAAAAGCTGCCGTACTAAATTGGCTCTTTGAAAAGATTTGACTTTTAGTAATGCCACCCATCATTTCAGTATAACAAGATGCCCTGTATGCTGTCATAGTTCGAAAAATTATACCTGAAGCGCTGCTAACAATGCTCGCTCCGAACAATTTGTAATACTTAGCACGACTTATCTCTGAAGGTGCAATTTATCTTCTTTTTTGTGTGAAAGTATCACTTAGTAGCATAAGATGTGATTAAGATATTGTTTAATGTGTATGTGTTATCCAGTTCCATTAAAGGGAAGAGCTTGTTAGTCGATCCGTTATATTGTTATTGTAACGTAATCATCTGGCAGAACTGTATTTTGTCTGTCCTTGTTCGTATCACTTATTATTAAAGCACTGTCAACCTGTTTCTGAATATTGTCTCTTTTATCACATTCTGAACGTCAATACAAAACATAAATATTAAATACACCAATACGCACTGCGTAAACATAATGTTGCACGATATATTACAATATTCAACACAAGATCTAATACTCACGTGTGATATGGATGGTTCTTGTTTGAGTCAGGCGTATGTTTATTAAACTATGTGATAACTGACGTGCGTTGAATAACGGAAAAGAATTTTTTGTTTATATAATAATAGGCGATACTATCAAATAAGAATAAGCTGTTTTTATGCAAACGATATTTTTGGAATGAACCATATATATTACAGCAATAGTAATTATAAAAAATTTTCTCAAGTTTTGTCATGTCTGTCCGTCTTTCACAGCTTAGTAAATTCTTCCTTTTAGAAACTTTTGTGTTGAATTTCACAAAACCGATTTGCTTTTTGTAAGTTCAAATATTATAGAACTGAAGAAAAATTGCAGTTTTTGGGTTACTTCCTGTGTATGGAAAGAGAAAAAAACAACGTTTTAACGTCCACTCCGTTAATGTTGGTAATTGCATAGGTCTTTTATTACTTGACCAAGTTACCATTGTATGCGGAAAATATGTGAACTACGGTTTGACAGATCTTTTGCGCATGCGTAGTTCAGATCTTTTGCGCATGAAGCGGCGAAGAGAAAATGCTACTATTATAGCTGAAACGATTTCCGTTTCAGATTAAAAAGTTAACGCGGAAAATTAATACGTTACATTGAGCCTTCAACTAACAGGGGTTTACTGGTACCGGAACGTTCCGGTACTGCTTTTTATAAATTTGTTTCACGTTTTGTTAACGTTGCACTGGACCATTCCCTCAATCACACTCGTTCAACACTAGGTTCAGAATTTTACTTCTACCAATCGAAAAACCTCAAGATATCCCCACACTCGAGTGCGTTTCGACTATGCGAGCCAACTACAGTAAAGTCACCCCCATTATCCCTCAGCTCGGAATCGAAATGGGACAACTTGGGAGCACCAGACACGCTTTTGCCAGCCTCGCGGCACTCGTTTGATGCTCGCGAGCGCTGCGAACGACTACAAATAAGAGACAGATGATTCAGAGTCGAGGCGGCCGAAAAGTTTAAAAACCAGCGATGCTTAAACTTTTATATCATTGAATTTTACGGCATGAAAAAGTTTATAACATATTGATGAGATTATTGGAATCAAAATAAGACCAAACATGATATAATTTGTACCACATTTAATACTTATCGAATAACTCATTTAATTTCACGATTAATTAATTAAAAAAATAAATACCCCAAATCGAAATGAGAGTAGCCTACTACACACGGAATACATACAAACAATGGCTGTACACTGACAAACGCAAGGTTGTCACAAATACAAGGTCGAAAGGTATCCAGAAAGAGGAAAATATTTAAACGTATGTACCTGTACACCGGCCTGACGGCGATTTATCAGGTTGCCCTGTAGACCTACATGCTATCTCTCGCGAACTGTCAAAAACTAAAAAGTGGCTGGTCGCATTGAAGTTGAAATTGTGATGTTGTTTAGTTTTGTGACTTTTGAGTGTCGTTAGAATGATTCACTAACACGCGTCTGTGTTGGGTTCTCGTGATAAGCCGGCTTGTGTTTAGTTGTTTTTGTAAGAAAAGTCATTTCTTGATGTACATCAAATGTGTTTAGGCCTTTTACCGAGGATTAAAATTTTTAATAAGGCTAAATAAAACACTTTTTACCAAGTTTTTTCTTAAAAAAGTATGTGTCTCTCAAATTTGCCATGTGCTAGTACAAAAATAGTTACTTGTAGGCCTACAGTAGGCCCAAGCTAGCTGCGCGCACGGCAACCAGTGTATCAGCCGTCCTGATGGTATTCCACCAGTGTATCGGGCAAGCGAATGGAAATGGCTTGAGTGAGTCACGGCACTACGTCGCGGCGGATGTTTTTAGAAAGGTACCCCCGCCTCGATCCCAGCCCACCCGCCTGATCTGAAGGCCACGCGCGCACCTAGCTTTTGCCTAGTATACATGTGTACTTTTCTTATACAAGTAAGAATATTATCTGCACCTTTAAACTCAACAAATATATGTAAAGTAGCTGTTTTAGAAGTGAAAATTTCAAAAAATTTCCGGGCCCTCTTTTTGCTGTATCTTCTGATCAGTTCCGCAGCGTTCCGGTACTGGAAAAATTACGAGTAAACCCCTGGCCTTTAACTAAGTTGCGTAGGTTCTAATCTGGCTACTAGCGTTCGATTTACTTGGCGTACAGCACAAAAAAGGATTACATTGACCATGGCGTTTAACATTTTTGAAGTTATACTTCTTTGCGCCCGTTGTAATCGGGATGGGGTGTCGGTCGAGAAACCGCGTCACGCGTTAGGAGTAAAATCCGGAAAGTGTCTTTTTATACCTTTTCTCTACAAGAGATACCTTAAGAGTCTCGGTGGGTAAGTGGTTAACGCACTCGACTTCCGCGCTAGTATCCCTGGTTCGATCCCCGACTGGAAACTTTTTTTTCAAAAATTATAGGAAAGTATACGAATATACGAATGGCCAAAGAAGTATAACTTCCACCGTCTGGTCCGACACAGACCCCTTTTTTTTGTTTTTACTCATCGCTGCAAGTTCCCAAGATTGATAAAATGTTGCCCCTGTCCGTAGTTTTTAAACCGATACCTACATCTAAAAATCTGTAAATACTCCTGAAAATAGCAGTTATTGAATACTTCTAATCCAAATTAAAACGTAAATATACTAGCTTTAGGGACATGTTATACGAGTGTTGTTAACGCCGCGTTTTCAACGTCCGTTAACGTCGGTTTATTGGGAAAATGGAACTACCGTGGGCCATGTTATAAGAGCGCTATCAACGCTGCCGAATCCGCGTTAAGGCTGGCCGCACACTGAGGCAGCAGTTGAAAACAGCACGTGCTTTGAACATTTTGCTTAGAGCATTTTGCGTTATTGCTCTCTCAGTGTGCGGACGTATGTGGTGTGCTGGCGAACATTGAACAACTAGCTGTATCGTTCAACCTTGTGTCGATGGTGTGAGAAAGCTCGCGCATGCGCAGGTCGATTTGCTCTGAGCGTTTTGTTGTATCGTGTTCAATCGGGAACTAGGCGTCCGGCACTGCTTCGAGCGCTCTACGGCACGGTAACTAGAACAAGCTGAACAAGACGGTATGTGTCACGCGCAGGTCGTTGGTGGCTATGACGTCACTGCCACCGAAGTGCCCGGCATCTCTACAGCAATTCGATTTCGCCAGTGACAAGCTTCTTAAAAACATCACCCTACACGACTATTGGGTGAACTGAAAATATACAATCATTCATGGGATTACATATACACTCTAGGGAATCTTGAGGTGCAATTTTTTTTATAGTAAAACCTTTTTTATCGACAGTAAATTCATAGTTATCTATATATATAAAAATGAATTGCTGTTCGTTAGTCTCGCTGAAACTCGAGAACGGCTGGACCGATTTGGCTAATTTTGGTCTTAAAATGTTTGCAGTAGTTTATACGTAAAGAAAAATTTGAAGAGTTTCCCGAAAAAGTTTCAAATTTGGAAGAAACTCAACCGCCTTTACTGTATGAAAACCATAGCTTAAAAAACAGCTGTTCGTACAAAAAGCTTAGCAACACGTTATGTTTGTTTACAATCATTACCATAGCAACATTACTTAGCAAATTTATAATCACCTTAATACTCTTCAAAACTAACAGCTTTTTAAGGTTAGATTGAAAAACTATAAACAAACACAAGGAAAAATCAACGAAAAATGCTTACAGAATTATAATTCAACTCAAACATTGGTTATTAAATACCTATCTATATAGGCCTACTTAGAGATATGCTGTTTAAAATATTGTTTATATAAAATATATCATAACTATGAATTTTTTAATACTTTTCAAAATATATTTTCGTTATCAATAATAATAATAACAAACAAATTGTTTGACACCATGCATAACCATAAACATACACGAGTTTAAACATATTATATTGAAAACTAAACAAACAATCTGAATTATACTAAATGCCATTAAAATATCACATTCGTAGCTTTATTTTGATATATATAATTGTATATTTAAATACTAAACAATATCTTATACTAATTAGGCCTATACATTTAAAATTACAAACTCTATTTGAACCAGTTTGTTACATCCTAAATTAACGCGGATGTTACAAAGTGATTCAAATATCTTTTCTACGACCCCCAGCTAATTTAAACCCTCGCTAAGAAAGGGTTAAAAGAAATTCGAAATTTTAGGGCGGTTTGGGGGGGGGTCAAAGTTACTAAAAATCCCTATAAGAACGAATTGGAATGAAATTTGGTACTTAGCTTCCTTTTAGGCTGTAGGTGCTCGCAACATTGTCAATGAAATTATGTGAAAGTCAAATTTAGTAAAAACTATAAATTAAAACGATATATTAAAGCTTTTTCATGTTAGATAGTAGTTTACAGGAATACAATTTTCAGTGCTTTCTTAAATAGCGTAGCCTTATTTTCATGACCACAGTAGGATACGCACGGGTATTCAACGAACACTTAAAAAGAATACAATTATGTCAAAAAGACTGAAGATACTAACAACCACGGGCAACGCCGTACGGGTCAGCTAGTTCATTATAAAAAGAACAATGAACATCATTTCATTTATAATGATCATTTCATTTCATTTTTATGTTCATCATTTGCATATACAAAAATTTAAGGACATTTTTTGTTGATTTGTTTGAAATTAATAGTATGAATGACCTAAACCCAATTAATAAACCTAAAATGGAAATATTCAAGGTCAAATATTAAGTGATAACAAGAGCATAACAAATCGTAAATACAATAAAACAGGTACTGTACCTGTAATTCTTGTTTAAATTTATTTTATAATAAATGTTTGGTTTGTCATTAATAACTTATAACCAGTCGGCAACTGCACAACAAGGCATTTTGTTATAAAACACTTAAATATACACACACTTAAACTTAAAATATTATATGCACTGTTTAGAAGAAAACTATACTACACATCACATAACTAACCCAGCAAATCGTTGTTTGCGTAAATAGTTCGTGTAAGTTAATCTGCTTCTGCTAGGCGGGAAGCATGAGACGGTGGCAGTGACGTCATCTAAGCTCAGAGTTACTGCGCAGCTGTCTCGTGACACATACCGTGTAGTTCTAGTTACCGTGCTCTACGGTGCTGTCAGTGTGTGGCGTCCCATTTGAATACATGGAAAGCTAGCAGTCAGCAAAACATTTTGTTGTAGAGTACTTGATTTGAGCAGAATGCTCTCTCAGTGTACGGTTGGCCGGGCGTTGAGCGTTGCCTTCGCGGACTGACGTGTTAATGACGGCGCGCTTATGAACGCCGAACTAAGTCAGATCATACAGCGCAGCGCAGCGACCATACAGGTGAGAGTTTTCAAAAGTATCGACTTTGTCCTGGTTCTAGTGGTTATTTTTATTTCAAAGGGATTATTGTGTACTTTCGATAGTATCTTCATACTATCGGTGTTGCTGAAGCATTAAATGAAACTGTCCTGTTAATAAACGATTAGAAAGCACTGGGCGTGCACCCCACCGTCTACTCTTCCTCCTACACAATTCCTCATATGTTTCTACTATTTTTAGTACACCTAGACAGCTTAACTGAATGGAAGCGAGTAACGCGATGTATTACAAATATACCAGAAACCTCGTTTATTATTTCATCACTAATTTTCCAACAGTTTATAAAATATTCTTTAAAAATCATGTATTATTGTAGAATATACCATCCCTATTTTGAGATATTTTAATGAAAATTTGTTTGGCAAAGCTTGAAAACAGTGTGCAGTATGAAAAATTAACTAAACTATATACAATATCTTACTTATGATTAAGAATTCATATTTTATTATCTTTGTTAGAAAAATATCTGATTAAAGAATTTTGAGTTTTAACATAATGATATGCCAAAATTATTCGTTGTAATCAGTAATGCGAGTTTAATCTTTGTATACCAAAGTACTCCACTAATTACATATTTTTAACTATAAATTTCGAAATTTCTGCAAACATTGAATTGAAATTCTTCGCTTTTAATGTAAAATAGTCGGGAAATTGGCTTTGTCTAATTGGCTGTGTTGTCAAATAGTCTAACAAAGTAACGTTATTTAGATCTATATATTTAATTGAGTTTCTAAAATTTCCGCGCATACATTTTTGAGTGTATCGATTGAAGAGATGGGTCGATTAATTTTGTTTACAAAAAGATACATTTTGGAATTATTTTAATTTAGAGATCACAAAATACAGGTTGTCATCACAAATTTTAAAGTTTAGTTAATTAAGCGGTGGGAAGGGATTTACCAGTTTTCAAAATATTTGAACATTCTCCTTATAATGAATAATAAATGTACATATTATTCATTACATTTAGTGCTTAGTTGAGTGACGTGCTTCCGTGGCACTGTACGCGACAGTGTAGAGACCCATGTAATCTACTTATAATTGCAGAGTATTTCCGCTGGGTTGTCCGTAGGTATTTACCGCAAAATTTGTTTTCTCAAGGGTAAGTTGGAAGATTAGACGACTTCTTGCCACAGACCCTTCCTGCGTAGACAAAAACTACATGATGCCTGGGTTGATTCTAAGTGCGTTTTGAATAAACGAAACAAATGAAATAACCAAGTTGGGGTTAACATTATTTTTAATATTATTTCGTTTTAGACGAAAGAAAAACTATATTTTGCCTGTGGTCTTAGCTATTTGTTAATAAACACTAGTAGTTATTTTTTTCATTATGTGACACAGTTGTTATTTTTTTACCTTGGATAAAGAATCGGTCACCTTTTCCTAATGAAAAACAATTAAGCCTTTCAGACCTGGTGTGTACATTTGTACACATTAACTTTAAAGCCTAATTAATAATCCTCATTTTCTGGACTGTTTGTCTACATTGTTGAGCATTTGAAACCCAATGTCAAGCACAAAAATAACTATGAAGGAATAGTTCTTTCCGTTTCTAACTTGTCTCTAACTTGTAAATGACTAACTTGTAAAAGGGTAGATTTGTCAGTATTTTTTATTAAAAGGGCATATTGTTTTAAATTAATTACTTAACTTAATAAGAACTGATCTAAGTTATTATTATAAACCTCTCACACATACAAATTAGACAGATTCAAACTTAAGAGCAACCAAGAAAACTTCCTATAACCACTCCTAGATGGAGCTGATAAACTACAACCAAGCAAACTTCATATGAGCACTCCTAGATGGTGCTGATAAACTATATTTTACTTTACACGTAATATTTATACCGATAGTAATGTAACTGAAGTTTTGTTAATTTGTCAGTTTTCTTTCATGAAGCCGTAGTCTAGTGGATAACGAGGCGTCTTTCTGATCAAGAGATGCTGAGTTCGAATCTAGGCTAGGGAGACCAGATATCTAATCATATCTGTGGTTTGAGGGTAGGAGGGCGGAAGTAAAGCAAACGGTGGTTGGCTCGCTTCCAAGCTGACGGGATATGACTAGATATCTGGTCTCCGGCTGGGGCTGTTTTGCATAATTTTACTAAGGTATATATATATATATATATATATATTTACTATATATATATATAAAAAAAAAACCAGTAAAAAAAATAAAAAAATATTTTTTACCTTAGTTAACCTTAGTTAGTCACAAAAATAAAGAAATATATAGTTTTTTCAAATTCCTCAAAGGGTTAAAGTAAAACCAGAGTTGAAAAAAATATTCAAATATTCAAATTTAATTCGGGTCTGAAAGGGTTAATACAAACATTTAAATATCAATACACAGAATGTGACTTCAAATAGTTTCGTAAAACGGCAGTAAGAACATTTCCTATTCTTATAGGTTGAAACCTATTAGACACAAAATATATATTTTACGTTTTAGCAGAAATTATGTGTAAGGATCTGAATTCTATGTAAATTCTGCGTTAATTCTACGAAGGGCTCTAATAATATGCACACATTAACAGTCTGTATTATTTTGAAGTAATATATGTCAAACATTTCGCAATTCCAGTTTAGAAATGAGTTTAATTAGCTTTTAGTAAATCTACATCACAGTAAATATTAGAGTTGTCTTTTGTCTAGTAATAGATGTTGATTTCAACAAAATCTGTTACAAATTAAGAAATATATTTTGTTTATTTTGGTAGTAATATATTTGATATTTCTATCATATTCACCAATGAACATGAATACTAACACGTACTTAGGGGAGGATAACTCGACGCACGAAAGAGATTAAGTCACCCTGAATGGGGTCAGTAGGGTATAGGGGTTGTATTTGTACAAAAAGTAACGGCTTCATATAAGCTGTCAGCATTTTCTTTTACTTATACAACGGCCTATATATATTATATGAGTTTTCGAATACTAAGATACTAGATGTAAAAAGTTCTTTAAATAATAGTTCTGTTATTTTTACTCGGTACATCTTTTTTTAGGATAATACGACAAATTGGCTTAAAATAGCGACGAAATGAAAATCGCTTTGGAAAGACGTCACTGTTTAAAAATTGGTGAACTTGAAAGTAAACTAATTGTAAAAATAAAATACTAACTAAAATTGCTGAAATTATGTGACCTTTTATGATTATATTTTTCTTTCAAATTTATTTTTTAATACTTTTGATCTTGGAACATAGATGATTATAGACTCGGGCTTATACAGCGGTCATGTTGAACTGATTAGATTGTAAAAATAGTCGTGTTAAAAATTATGTTTTACAGTAAATAATAGAAGAACACGACCACATTTATCTGAAGTAATTCAAAGTACGAGTTCCAAAGCGGAATCTGTAAAATCTTGTTAATTCACAAATGGTAAAGACGTATAACTGTAATAAGAAACGTTGTACTGTGCTGTTTGCCACTTTAAACAAATATTCCATAGGAAGTAGACTAATCCCTTAACGTCTTTACTGGTTGGACTAACGGGGTGGGGTGGGGAGCAGCGTATACCGCAGGTAAATCTATAGCCAGTATTCATCTTCGAACCTACGAAGTTTCAACTGAATCAGATTGGGCTATCACGTTTAGACTCTCAGCCACTCCGCTTTCCCCCTTGCCGTTGACTTTGTAACATATATTTTAGTAAACAGTATATGTCTTATGTAGATAATGGTTGCACTGAGCATAGTGGTGTCTGTGAATATGTAGTTTATAAGTTAACAGTTACAGTATGTCAGTGGGCTTTCTTGGTATATATGCTATTTTCTCTTTGGTACTTTGTACCTAAACCTGTGAAGGCGGATGGAGCGAAGCTGGACCTGACAAAATCAAGCCAAGGCATATTTAACTGACAAAGTTACTACGGTCCCTACATTTTTGTCCCTAATCCATTTTTATCTCTAAGAATAACCGAGTGGATTTTTGTAAGGGTGGACACTTTGGAGGTGTTTCTTAATTTAATACCAATTAAGTTCCTACATTATCTTCAAATAAAATTACTGTTTTAGGATTTATTTCCCTAAATTTAAATTAATTACCTTTTCTTGCCCTAATATATTCAACGAAACCAAATCAAAATAGCTTTCAGTATGATGAGATAAACGAATATGCAAATATTACACGATAAAATACAAAATAACTTACCTAGAATTACAGACATATAGAAATCAACAATACTACACAACTTATATTTACGTGGTTATTTATTTAGGCTATGCGTTAACTGTTCCAAGGAGTTCCACTATTCATTCACAAAAATATGTATTAATTGTGATGAAGCTAGATTTTTATTTAAAAATATATAATGGATTTCACCCACCTTGAGATTAAAAAATACTTCAGTTAACCAGTGTTAGGCGCTCTGAGAGGCTTAGGCGTAGGACAAAATTTTAGTTTGTGTTTATTCTCCTGAAGACGCAAAGTTTAATTTTAAAATATCGTCCATAGTACTGTCTGTGTTATTGTGTTGACGTGGAATACATTCCTAATATTGTTTTGAAATTTGGACTACGGCACTTGGACAACGTATTTTTTAATCTCAAGGTGGGGGAAATCCATTATATATTTTTAAATATCATATATCCCACCTATAATGTCTTGCAAGATAAAAATAGATTTTTATTATTGTATTTTTAACTATAGGCACCATATTAAACCTTGAGGGAGCTTTTGAAGAATTTCGTTTTTATTATTAACACGCTTCTATTAAGTTGACCTATACAACGTAAACAAGTCATATAACAGATAAGTTTGAATGTACTTAATCCGTCTGTGACTTATTTTTCTTTCCTTATTACGCGTTTCAGAACATATGTCCCATCATCAGAATTCTTCCTCGCTCAGTAGAGGTCGTCAAACATTAAAACTAAAAACATATACATTACACAGACACTCAACGGATGCCGAAGTTTGAAAGCTCTCGAAAATGAGTTTAAATAATGTAAGCCTGGTTATGCCTCTTATTTTTAACCGATTGACTTGGAATTTGAAGTAGTTATATACTGTAACTCTCATGATGACAATAAATGTTTCCGGCGATGAAAATAAAAAACAGAAGATGTCGACAGCAATGCGGTAGATGAGTGTTGGAATAAAGGCGTTCAATAGGCAATTCAATTACGCGTAAATATTTGTTTATCGTGTACTATTACTTACAAAATTTCGTGTCATTCGCGAAAAAATGTGACTTAAGGTTCGGCTCCCTACATTCAAAACGGCGAAGTTGGGTACCAATTTCAATGTTAAATAACCACAACATACCTTCACTATTAAGCATATTTTTGTGTTGTTTTTGTCAAAAAACGAAAGTTGTGTTTTTTTTTAAAAGTAAAATAGATTGTGGGTGTTGATTGCTAAGGTTTTTTGCAAAATCTCTTTTTGAAACTGAGTAAAAAATAATAAAGTTTACTATATTTTACTATTTATATCATACGTTTATGAAAACAATAAAACGGTTTTTGAAAATGAATTTAGCAATCAACCTCCGCATATGACAGTATACTTCAAAATGAAACTAAATTTTTAAATTTAGTCCTCGAATTAACAGAAAAAATGACTTATTCTGTAGTATTGCTCTTATGGGAATCAGATTCAATATGGCGGACTGGGTAGCGCCCCCTTAACTGAGCAATCGTTAGGACCCAGATCTCCGCTACTCTAATCCAAGTGCCTCCTACCTGCGCCTAACAAACACAATTCCCGTTAAAATATCAGAGTATGCAATAACCTGTTTGCATTTGCTTCGCTGCGGGTGTTGGTGGGGGGGGGATGAAAAGGGGCCAGATAAGCAATGTGTCCATAGTTTTTAGTCTATCGTAACAAAAACGTGATCTTTTAGTTTTCTAACTATATATTTTATTATTTAGTGCTAATTCTATGCAAAATCGGTAAAACATGTTGAAGTTTATGCAAAATACAGCAACAGATCATTGTTGCGTTACAATATGAGGCGTAACACGTTGTTCAATGCATTAGAAAATGTTCACTAAGGAGCTAGAGTGTCGGGATTTTATTTAGCGACTAACTTGGGAGCGATTAAAATTTAGTTTAAATTTAATTCAGACGAAGCAAAGTGACCGAGACGACAAAGGCGATAGTGCAGCCTGCTGTAGTTCAACCTAGTTACCCCGGGGGTAAATAATGGTATTCTATGTTCAGTAGTATACTTAGTTAGTTTCAGATTAAATAATTTTAAAATACCTCTTCAATTACTTGACCAAGCGGACATATCAGTCTTAGGTTGCGAATTGCCCATTAGCATAATTGCCGACTATTAGAGTAATAGAATAGATGCAAAAGTTGTCAAGCTAGATATTTCCTGTTTCTTCTCCATATCTCATCGGTCAGTTGAAAAGACGAGTTAAGTGAGTATAGAGGACGGGACAAAAGGCCCGGTACACAGGTCAATGTTAGTCGCAGACGGGTGATAACTTAATCCGCTCTAGTGTGTCCAATTTGCTGGCCAAGACCTCCCTACCCTTCTCCAACCCTTGCACAAATTAGATAAGGGATGACCACTTGCCAAGATATCATCCCTACGCTCTCACTCTCTCCGCTCCATTAGAAGCATCCCCCCCCCGTCCCTATATTTCTTGATGGTTTATTGGTAAAGTGATTAAGGATAAAATAATTTCTTTCTCCCCTTCCTGGTTCCACTTGAGTGAAGATTACAACATTTACCATTGTGTGTAAGTTTTAATTAAAATGTTCACAAAGTTATTGTTAATAGCTCCCTTTCATTATAACGTTGACTTTGCCTACTATGTATTGTTATGTGATAAAAACTATATAGTCCAGTCAAGTTAAAAAAAAAACGAAAATAGAAAAATATCCTAACAGTATTTTTTTTAGATCGGTAGATTTTGTGGCGTAGACTTTGATCCTGCGCCACTTGTGAAGCAACAACTTTAAAATACAAAAATTGATTAAATTTTCACGGTTTTTTTAGCCGCTTTCACATTAAAAAAATTCAAGTCTCAATTTGTTCAATTTGCGCCATTATCTGATATAATCAAAGATTGGCTTGGAATTAATTCAAAATGTATAATCTTGTTCGCGTGAGGTAGACTATATTTTACCATGGTAACAAATAATGCTTTCAGTTTATACAGACTGTAGTTGTGATCTGTTGGTGTTTTTGCTTAATACTTTAATACCTTTACTTTATGCCAGTTAGGCAATTGAAGACGAGGGAGTAGCGTAGAAACGACGTAGAATATTTCGATATCTCAAATTATAAAACTACGTTGATCATTATTCATTGAAAGTGTATTTTTAATTTCTCTTTAGAATTTTGGTACACTGCAATTTATCGAAATCTTAAGAACCTGTTATACGAGGCGACACATCATGGGCGATATATTGTAAGCGGTATATCGTAAATAGGAAGGTTCATGTTAGTGTGATACGATCTATCAAGTAATGCTTCGCTTAAATATATTATTTACTTAAAAATGACAAAATTAATTCGCCCACTACTTTCATTTAAATTCCCTTCCAAATAGTTTCATTCTTTGTTAGTTATACTAGTCCTTATAACATGAGATTATACAATGGATAATGTTCTGTCATGACAATAAGCTTGTTTTCTTCTAACGACGGTTAGTAGCCGTGATTAGTCTGACACGCGTAACTCCTATTCTTAATTTACTCTAAGTGAGTAAAATCAATAAATCGCACAGAGAACAGATTTGTCGACGTTTGACCATTTTAATACTTTTACACTGTTTGATTTCTTCGTTCTTTCGATTTCGCAATTAAAAAACTCTCAAAATTAGTATACATTATACTCTGTCTAGTTCAGGTTGGCCGATGGACCCGGGACTACCTGAGGCCACCCCTATAATCCCCCTCCGCTGTCCCCTGCCTAGGCGATGTTTATGCAATGGTACACTTTCTTAACAGAATAATAATTTAACATTTTTAAAAGTTGATTGAAATCTACTAAAAAAGTTATGAAAAATGATACCAAACTCGACCTAGGTATTAGAACATTTAATCTGATTGTGACAATCTATATATTAATAGGCAAGCACAAAACTTGTCGTCCTTTTTTCTCAGCTTGTGTGCATCGTAGGAGAAATTCGCGCATACCGTTAGAAAGGTAGTGTCCTGTAGATGAGCAGAATCCCATTATAATTTACATCGGTTCTCAGGGATACGCCCCAGTAGCCCTCAAAGTTTCAATGTTAATCTTATGGAAGGTCAATCTTAAGGAAGAAGAAGAAAGATTTCTTTTGATTTTATCAGGGGCACAAAAAACAGCTGTTCGTATAAAAAGCTTAAAACAGCTGATTTTGATCAACAGCTGATTTTGATCAACAACTGATTTGGATCAAAAACTGAATATAATTTTAGGTTAGGTAAATTAAGCAATAGCAATAGCGAAGCATTGCCGGGTCCACTAGTGTTTATAAACGAACAATTCTGGTTCTGGGTGACTCATACTATTTCTGAAAGAGCAATTTGAGACCGCTGTAGGTTGTATAGTATTGTATTTTTATTGTTGTATATAATTCGTATTGTATAGTATTATATTGCATTGTATATAGCATATTGTGTATATAACTTTTTCTCCGATTGTTATTGTAATTTGTATTAAATACATTATATCTCAGTAAAAAGATTTACTATTATTAACAAATTCTACGGTCAATTTACTTTTACCCAAACAGTCCCTAAGTAAAGCTTTTAATATTCATTACAGCTTAAAACTTGCCTAAATTGTCTAAATAAAAAGTCGCATTCACAATGTAAACAATTCTTAATAAAGTTCGTATTAAATGTTCTAATACCTAGGTCGAGTTTGGTATCATTTTTCATAACTTTTTTAGTAGATTTCAAATATACTTTTAAAAATATTAAATTATTATTCTGTTAAGAAAGTGTACCATTGTATAAACACAGCCAGTAGGTGACTCATCGCCTAGGCAGCGGACAGAGGCGAGGTATTATAGGGGTGGCCTCAGGTAGTCCCGGGTCCATCGGCCAACCTGAACTAGAAAGAGTATAGTATAAAACAAGATGAAAAGATGAAACACTTTTTCGAGACTTCGGCTCGTGTTTTTTTTTTATATATATTTATATTCAAAATGTGACGCTTTTGTCACGCAAGTCACGTTGCTGTCACGCTAGAAAGCTTGAAAGCTATTTAATCTGAAATAAAATTACAAAGACTTTGGCACCACCAGAAGTTTTCTACGACGTCTGTGAGTGCACATATCGTGTCCACAGACACACGGACACAAAATTTTACCCCCACTTTTTATGACTTTTCATGACTTTTCTTGACGTTTTCGAGGTCTCTGAACACGACAAAGCAATAAAAAAGTTTGAGAATTTTCGCAAGATTTCAATCCGAAGTAATAATCTTAATTTAATCTGCCTCAAATAGGCGATTCAAGTATGTATTTGCTCCTTGTGACTAAAATTTATGAATAGATCCTTTGACAATGATTTTGAATTACACGTAAACATTAATTTTGCATGTGGCTAAGTAAAAAAAAGTGATAAATCCAGTGATACTTTTTGCATAACTTTTTTGTCTACATTTTTGTGTCCCTTCCACAATGTTGCAAAGCCAAATGTCTAATAAAAATACAACAGTACCTTACTTAATAAAGCGACTACTCTGGGGCTTTAGGTTTTACATGACAAATCGAAATCCCTAAGTAAACCACCAATTCTTAACAGTTGTACAACTACATTCCGATTTTGATGAAAACAACTTTATGGTTTATAGAACTTATTGTAACCTATCGGACTGTTTTATTTATAAATAAATGGTTATGAATACCTTGTATGTCTCAACAATTCTTGTTTTTTTTTTTAATACTGTAAATGCGACATGTTTCAATGACGGCATCTTCAAGCTGACATTTAACATAAAACACTAGATACTAACAACACATATTCGACTTAAAAATTGTTAAAATGTTACTATTTTTGTAAATTTGTAGACGTCTTAGATAATAAAAATTGTCTTTCAGTAGCCACATGTGCCAGCTGGTTGTTCTACTTGACTGGATTGCAAACTAATGTCTTACTCATCTAGATTTGTTCATGTACTAGTATCTACATGTTGTTTGAGCTTGAGATGGCTGATTTAATAAATCATATATATCATTTGAGTTTGTCATTTAATAAATTATTTGGGTTCTTTTTGGTGTGTTTCAAACTCCTCTAAAACATCCATAATTCTGCCCTTCTGTGTTTTATTCAGTATTTCCTTATTGTTTAACTGAATGAAATGATAGTTTTTAGTAGAATTTAAGTTATAATTACGAACCGGTCATCAATTTAAGGGTCGGCTCTAGCTGTCGGCCATTTTGGCTGACACTCCATAAGACCAATGTTAAATTAAAATCCAAATTTTTCCTTTATTTTTGATCGGATAATTATGAACGATATGTCATTTTAAAACTATGGCCAATATGCATGCAAATGGCTTTTCCAAAACTAAGAAAAACATTTGGTTTAATATTTATTAACAATTTAAAACATTGATTTTTAATATTTTTTTATGTTGTCACTATTAATTATAGCGAAAAACTACCAAGCCATTCGCATGAAGAATTTCGTCCCCAATAATTTGGTATTTTTTTTAATCCCTATTTGAACAATTGCGGGTTTTAAATGGATTTAGGCTGAGCAATGTCCGTGTAACCTACCGCCGCTATATAGTGATTTTAAATATTTTTTTTACGTTGTAACTATTACTTATAGCGAAAAATTACCAAGCCATTCGGATGAAGAATTTTGTCCCGAAGAGATTCGTATTTTTTAAAAAAAAACGCTATTTGAACAATTGCGGGTTTTAAATGGATTTAGGATGAGCAATGTCCGCGTAACCTACCGCCGCTACGCTGGAGTCGCAGGTTGCTTTCTGTTTTACTGGAGCCGACCCTTAACAAAATCGCAGGAAAAGACGAATCCTCTACGTTCTTAAAATCACATAACTCATTAAAGTTGTTTTGGTGTTTGAATAGTAATTAAGAAGCGTGCCAACATTTCAAGATATGTGAGGAATGAAAATTCAATGTACAGCCTCTTAAATGTTATATTAAACACGAATTTGATTACTTTATTTCTCTGTCCTGAAGAGATTTGCGATCTAATAGACATTATTTATATAGGTAGATCTTATTTAAGACGAAGACCTTATTTTAAACTGCCAATAATAATATAGCAGTAATTATGTTTATAAACAACATATTTATACTTGAGTTTGTTTACAGGCTTGTG
>JAGFPH010000016.1:190804-201038 GCA_018207615.1 Philaenus spumarius
ATTTTGGATAAACTTTCGGGAAATCACGCATAGTATATTTATATTTAAAATAACCAATTGTTGATTTTAAAATAAAAATGTAAGAATTTAAACTATTCTAGTTTATTGATTATGTACGAGTATAGTACGCCTATTCTATAGCCTAAAACCATATTTTTTAAAAATTTAAAAATTTGTTTAGTTATTTTTGTAGCGGGCCATGCAGATTCAGATTCTACATGCAAAAATAAGTTGAAAATGTAGTATAACATTTTTTTCGATTTCGGCTTAATTTAGCTGTAATCCGCCATTTTGTATTAAAAAAAAATTAATAACTCAAAAGCCCCTGGAGATATTTTTATGAAACTTGGTATACACTTTAACTCTATAACTATAAACATTTTACAAAAATATCTTTGATCAGACTCATCAAATTTCAAAATGGCTGCCATTAAAAATTTTTAAAGACAAATTCCATGAAAACCAGCTACTAAAACAAAATTTTACTTGACACTTAATTTGAAGCCCTTTTTATTTCAAATCGAATGACACTTTAATTGCACAAATTGGTTAATAAATATCAAAATGGCGGCTATTTAACAATTTCAAAAGAAAATTCCATCAAAACTAGAGACTAGAAAAACTCCAAATTGTTCAATTTTAATTTATGTTTTATTACAAATTGAAAGACATTTTAATTGTTAGCATTGGTGTACAACTATAGTTAATGATTCAACTATGTAGGCTACAGTTTAAAAAAAAATATGGTTTTAGGCTAATTTTGGTTGTTGTAGACAATTACCAAGAAATTATGTTTTTAGTTTTTTTTGTCGATAACTCGGTTATCCTTTGACCTACTGAAACTGCAAAAAAAACCATTTTGTCTGTCGTTAAAAAAGGAAAATATTTTATCTCTTGTACATTTTTTTTAAAGTTAACGGTTTTCAAGATATTCCAAGTTAAAAATTTGTAACGGCCGCCATTTTGAAAATTATAAAAATAAATTCTTTGTGTTTGGTATACTTGTTAATCGTAACATATAAAATGTTTATTCCAAATTTGAACGCGATATCTTATCTATTTCAAGAGTCACAGTAAGTTTTTGTACAAAAACAAAATGGCGGATTACGGCTAAACTAAGCCGAAATTAAAAAAATTTTATACTACATTTTCGACTTATTTTTTTTGTTAACACCCTGTAGATTTCCTGTATATTAAAAGTACACACCTTACTTTTTCAAAAGTTTTTAGGGGATGTAGAAAAACAATTTATTTTAGAAGCATTTTTTTATATAAAAAGGGAATTTCAAGGAATAGCTTATAAAGACTATCACACAATTATTTCTATATTTTAAAATAAATCAAATTCACATAATGATAGCTACATAACAGAAGAACAAATTATTTATTTTTGGGGTACAAACCTTGGTATTTAAGAATGGATAGTCAAGTATTTTTAAAGTTCTGATTACGAGAATGTTTGCGGGTTAGCGATCTTCATAACTATTGTCAAATTTCATTGTGTTACCTTCATGTGTTGCAAGGAAAGGCGACTTTGATAGGCAGGCAGACAAACGAGTAGTCCTATAATGGCTTCCATCCCGAAAACGATAGCAACTTAAAGAAACTTTATAAATTAATTATTTAATTTTAAAATATAAAATTATTTGATATGAGTTTCAATAATTGTTTGTGCATTCTGAGATTTCTCATCAATATAGTCGTTCTAGTAGTTGGTGTTTACTTTGAATCTACCGCACAACTTGTTATTACTATTGTATATCGCAAGCTATTGTAGAACCAATAGTATAAGCTATAGCTATAATGTTTATGATTTATTCTGTGCTCAGTATTTGTTTAATTGACGGGATAGACAATGTCTGGCTTGCATCTGCTTTCCCGCGATAAGATACAAAATCTCTCCACGGTTATATATTACCTACACTGCTATACTCTTACAGATAGAAATCAAATTACAACTCGGTTATAAATCCAACCACGATGACACGGCTACTGTCTTCAATAAACTATGCTAAATAAGAACGACTGCCGGGCCGCTCCGCTCCGCTATTGCCCATGGCAGTATACATTTATTCATTGACTGCTTATTAGTTGATCGTACAATTCACACCTGCTTCTAGGCTACTTCCTCTTGCAGTGAATGGAACACTCATTCAATACTAACTGTGTATACCCAGTTTTGACAACAATTACTTTGTAGACATTTTTCCAATCTACGGATATACTGTCACTTGAACAACAGTTATTTTATAGTACATTACTTACTTGGACCATTATAATAAAGAGTGCCTAATAAATACCTAATCAATTATTTTCCGATATTTGGGCATGAGTAACCAAATATTTGTTTTCATGGATGAAATCTAAAACTTAAAAGTAATGTTCCTTACATATTTTATAATCTAAATTTCGATACAATGAAGGCTTTTACGAAAGGATTTACAATCATTTTGTAACGAAAATACATTTCTTTCACGTTTTCTACAGAAAGGTGCATTTCTACCAAATTCCTAGCTCAATTGATTGGGATATTTTGGTGATGAAGTTTCTCTTTAGCAGATGGAGGGGTGTTGTGGAAATATGTTCGTTCGAACTAAGGCTTTTAGTGGGAATTAGAGACGAGGTTCACTGAGAATATTAGGCTTTGTCGACCAATTTGGTTACCCTAACATAGCTAAGATTTAAATTAGAAACACATTTTTTTTGTGAATTGTAGAAAATTGCATTCATGAAACTGTATATATGTTATACACGATCTTAAATTTATTAAAATTAATGCCAAAGGTACTACAGATATTGTGAATAAAGTGTAATTCTAATTTGTTCTGGTTTCGTGGTCACTATGCAAATAATGCAGGAAGTACAAACAGCATTTAAAACTGTTTACACTAATAACGATACATTTTTCTTGAGATGATTATTTTTTCATAACTATTCGTACAAAAAATGGGAAAATGGATAATAAACTTTTATTGTAAGGCATATGAACAAAAAACATGTTAATCTCTTTATGTTACTGTTCCGTGATACATCTATGACTTAAATAAACGGTATCAGTTAACTGACACAAACTTTCTCCCAACTTACTGTAGTCAAAATAATATTGTTTTTAATCATTTTATTTACTACTTTTTAGAACAAAACAAAAAAATAATATTCTACCTACGTCAATCGTATAAAAAAGTTATTGTCCCAGGCGGGATTCGATCGCGCGACCTTTGAATTACTGGCCGTCCTCGCTACCGTTGTGCTACCCCGTGTGGCCGTCGCCGTGATGCTAGATTGACAACATAAACTTGTTTATTTTTTAACATTTCCCCATAATTATGAAACGCCGAAGTTTTGATAAAAGCGGGTGGTGTCATTTTGTTTGGCATCTTAAGCACTATAAATACTGAAAATTTGATCAAAATCGTTAGAGCCGTTTTTGAGAAATTTGCACTTTTGTCGTTTTTTATGGGTTTTTAGGGGTAAATTACCCTTACAAATTAAAAATTCCAAAAAATGAAAAAATCTCCTGGAGATATTAGGGTTTAGTTCCTACTCACTTCCTACATACCAAATTTCATGAATATCGGACCAATAGTGTCCTCTCTGGTCGTGTATACATACAGACAGACAGACAGACAGACACCACGTTAAAAACACTTTTTTGAGTTCAGGGAGCACCAAAACAAAAAATTCCACTAAAAATATTTTTGGGTTCAGGGAGCACCAACACAGATAATTGCACTAAACAATTTTTGGGGGTTCTGGGAGCACCAAAACAGATAATTCAACTGAAAATTCAAATTCGAACATTTTTACGAAAACAATACTTTCTCCATATACTACGTATAGGGTGGAGAAAGTAAAAATTATCTACGTTAGGAGCTCTTTTCAATAATTTTTAGATGGCTCTAACATTAGGAAAATAAAATTTAATGGGATTAAAAAACTTGGACATATGTCATATGGGCGTTTTATGAGAGTTTTATAAGACTCTGGCTAAATCAAAATATGTAACTAAAGAAATATTGTTAGTGAAATGATTTATAATTTCAATATTATTTTTTATTAAAATGTGTAAGATAAAAGCGCTAGTTGTTAGCTACATAATAATGGATTGACAAATGCCGTCTGGAAATGTATAGTCCTTTCCTAACTGAAAACGTTTACACTTAATGCTGTTATATAAAATTTAGATTTTTTAGCAAAACAAATTAATAAAATTAATTAAATCTTCAAATGTCTACTGTTTTTTCAATCACTGTCTTGCATGAATCTTTTTATTCATACCATTCATAGCACAATGTTAAAGCATCTGTAAAATTTGTATCTGGTTCTAAACAGTAGTTTTTTTTTAGTAAAATCATTACAAGCCATATTAATAATCCGTGTATAGTACTGTATAGCCTATATTATTACCCGAGCCTAGATGGTTAGTCTGTCTGCAAGATGAGGTAGGAGTTGTAGCCGAACAATCGGTAGCACATCAGGCAATTATTTGGGAACGTTGTGACAGGTGTTAATTTTCTCTAATAAATCGATTTCCCTTCTAGCCTACTCAATGACAATCGATGTTTGGGATGTGTTATTTCGTATGTAAACCAGAAGAGATATCAATCTCTGTTTAGCATTTCGTATGCAAGTCTTTGGCTTACTATTTATCTTCATTACAACTTCTCCATGGCCTAGCCAATATATAATTAATAAAGTTAGGCGTTCAAACTCCAGTAGCATACCAGGAAAACCCTCGTGGCGGAATACTAGACAGCTTAGGCATTTGAAAAAGAATGCTCATTGATTATTATGGCCGACAATAAGAGCAGTACATGCCCATATAATATCAACCACGCATAGTTTTCAATATCGAATGTATTCCGTGTCCGATATTTAAAATTCTAGAAATAAGTAAAGGACCTTATTATGATATATTTAATATATTCTTTTATAATCCAGTGTTTAGAAATTTTTACCAGTGGCATAGAATTGATTTTGGTATGTCTTATTTGGTAATTAGGTAAATTTCCGACCTTGTGAGGCATGCTTGAGTCGCCATATTGGGCAAAAGACACTACCTCTAATTTTGTTGGTGTCGATATAAGATTACTTTAAACACAGATAAAAGGTCATATACATGGAGGCCTACTCCCATGCTTAAAAGTGTTATGCCAACATCTGTAAAACAACAGACACCACTAAACCCCGCAAGATGGTGTCTCCAACACTTTTTTATTTCAGCTAGATAGCTTTGTCTAATATCTATAGGCGTGTACTTTAAGTTAGCAAAAATATTATAATTATATTTCTCTTTTATATAAAACAAATTCCTGTCGTTCACGCAAAAACTCTGGCTCTACTGCGCATGCATCAGAATCCAGGTCATCGCTATCCCCATCGCCCGATCTAAGTGTCTCTGTCTAGATACACCGTAATTTGTGTGAACACATCAAGGGGCCCCACACACGATCAGTTTATCTGTGTAAATAAAACTGTGGGCTACTTCAGTTTTCTCCTCAGTTCTGTTCGTATAGGCCAGTCGGTAGGGGTCAATTTAGACCAAAAGTTCCAGTAATTTACAATACGGCTGATTTTTTTTTTTTTAAAGTACCTTAAAGTATAAAGATTTACATATAAAAAAAGTTGACCAGTCTATCGATTTCCCAAAGTCGAAAAAAAATCGATTATCATTTTTTTTTCGATTATCCTTAATATTTTGAGCTGGGATGAAGATAGAGGAAAATAAAAAAATACCACAGTGTAGGGGAGGTATTTTTCAACAAAAAAGGTCATATATATTTATTTCGTCCGAGCAATGGTTTGTCTGGAAAAAAATCGATAATGCAGGTATGTATTTTGCAGCAGGGGAAATCACTAAAAGGGGACATCTTATTCATATATATGAAGCGTTGGCTCATTCTAAATTGGCCGAATTTTAATATATCGAATTGAAACTTGACGTAGGAGTTAAAATATATATTTTAAACATCTATGCTGAGTCTCAGCTTGTTATCTTGAAAATTACCCGATCTAGGAGTCGATTTTGATTATCGATTTTAGGAGTACCGGACCCACCAATTCATTTTAAACAGCTCCAGTTTCGTCAATTTTTGGAATATCAACATCAAATTTGTTTTACAAGTTGAGTACACCAGTATAAATATTCTTAGTAAGTATGAACGAGTTTTTTAATGTTATTTTTAAAAACGAGGCGCTTGAAAATAGTCTTCTGTTTTACCCATCTCGTTTTAACTATAACACCTTTGGATTCAACGACTCCATTTTCGACATTTTTGAACATATCGATTTAAAAATTGGTACAGAAGTTAAAAACACAATTGTTTTTTGCTATACTTATTTTAAAAACTATATTAAAAAAATTGACTAATCTGCAGCCGATTAACTCAAGCGTTTTGATGAAAAATCTAAAAAGGTCTAAAATTATACTTTTTTAAGTTACTTGTGCTTTGAAAAGTAAATCATAAAAAAGGTTTTTACTCCTTGATCTTGTTTGAATCTATATATTTAACTTGTAAAAAAACTTTCAGGTTGATATTTTGAAAATTTTCTAAACTGGAGCTGTTTAAAATGAATTGGTTGGTCCGGTACTCCTAAAATCGAGAAACCCGTTGATAAGTCAAGTGGCTCTAGATCGGGTGATTTTCAAGATAACAAGCTGAGACTCAGCATAAATGTTTAAAATATATATTTTAACTTCCATGTCAAGTTTCAATTCGATATATTAAAATTCGGCCAATTTAGAATGAGCCAACGCTTCATATATGAATAAGATGTCCCCTTTTAGTGATTTCCCCTGCTGCAAAATACATACCTACATTATCGAATTTTTTCCAGACAAACCATTGCTCGGACGAAATAAATACATATGACCTTTTTTGTTGAAAAATGCCTCCCCTACACGGTGGTATTTTTTATTTTTCTCTATCTTCATACCAGCTCGAAATATTAAGGATAATCGAGAAAAAAATTATAATCGATTTTTTTTCGACTTTGGGAAATCGATAGACTGGTAAACTTTTTTTTATGTTAATCTACATACTTTAAGGTACGTATAAAAAAAATCAGCCGTATTGTAAATTACTGGTAGTTGTAACCTATACCACTGGGCTAGTAGTTCTCTCAGTTTTTTCGTGCAGTATAGTCACAATGTACTGTGCGTGTTTATTTTCGACAATTGTGCAAACTGTTAGATTAACTGAGCTATCTGCGCAGTTTATCGGTGCAAAGTAGAGTCTCTCGCGCAGGCCAACAGCCTGCGTAAAAATCTTCCAGAACTGCGCAGTTTCCTCAGTTTATTGATCAGTCATGACGTTACACGTGATAAACTGAGCAGTTAAACTGATCGTGCGTGGACCCCTTCGGAGTATTTAGTTACCTGTTTCCATTTGCTTCACCACGGTGGTTGTAGTGAATAAAAAAATGTAGAGTTGACTATTTTCTTACAAATATTTTTATTCGCCGCTGTAACACAAATAACTCACGAAAAGTTAATAGGAATTATGGGCTTGTTCTACACTCTACTACTGTACCATTATAGCAAACATCACATTTATTGTCATGCGGGTTGCGTCAACTGACCGAGAGTAGCATGGGAGTTGATGTTTTTTAGTTGGCTATTATGGCTGAGACTGTCATAAGGATAGCATGGCTTATGGGCGCTCTGTACTGCACGGTGAACATGGAATCGGGTGTAGTATGTGGTAGACATTTCGTTAAATGATAAAAACGAAACCCTTGTAAAACCCTTCGATCGTTGTCTTAGAAACGGATCAAGGTATCTAGATGAAATTTGGCAAACTATAAAGCTTCCTAGTTCGCAAATATTCCAATTATGAGAATTTACACATTTTTGACACATTTTATAAAGAACTGAAGAAGCGGTGGTTTCCATATCAGGTGCTTTACAGAAAAACCTATAGCGGATTCAAGCTTTTGTAGAAATTGGTTTACTTTGGTTGACATGAAGTGTACATGTTTACAATGATATATTGTGTTTGTAAGTCGTCACCTCCTTTCATTGGTTCCCACCGCCTAAGTATAATGCATTTTCGCTATGGTTTTCGGGTAAATTCATTATATTAAAGTTATGTGTTAAAGTTATGGAACCGTTGAGTCATTTATTTCCATTTGAAATTTGTTCCGAAATGATATTAGTTCTAATGAATGTAGTTTCTTGTAAGGCTACTCTAGAAAGTGTTTGGTTTTGTTTTCATGTTTATCTACATATGGCATTTGTTAATAGCTTTATTGTTTGCATCAATTTACATATATTAATTTATTAAGGTTTACTTAAAATATACACCATTCCGAGGCGTTCTGGTACAGAATACTGGCCTATATCAAAGCCCACTAAAGAATACCGTTGAGGGACGGGCTTGTGTACACCGAGACCTTGAACGCTCCAATCGCTGTAGTGCAACGTTGTCACTTTCTTCCCACACTGCTAACTGACTGCGGCTGACTCAACGCATTTATAATTCTCTAAACTGTTCGATCAAGCCTCGAGCGGTAAATACCAGGAGTGTTCGAGGCTAGTAGATATGGCAACGCTGCGCGCCCATCCTATTGGCTGCCTCGCAACGGTATTCTTTAGTGGGCTTTGATATAGACCCTGTGCCAATGATAAAAACTTTAAAGATCTCATATCAGTTTAATGAAATGCTAAAATATCTGACAAACCTTATTAACGTTGCTAAATCTATATAAACGAGTTATCTATGTAACAAACACAGAAATCGTATAATAAATCAAATATGTTTTATTGTATAACAATAGAGAAAACTGTATTGGCCTTTTTAGCGAATTTCCATAGTGGCCCTTATGGTGAGACTTAAGGTCGGGAGTAGCAAATGAGCACCGATCATGGTCCTGAGAACACGTTTTGGGGTGTCATTAAAATTCATATATATATGTGTTCGCACTCTAGCGGCCGCATTTTAAGTCCGATTTGGTCCAAATTTGGTAAACGTGTTGGTTGTCTATGTCGATCGGACGAGTTCGTTAGCCAAAAAAATCCAACAACTGGAAGTACGTTTTTTGACCGGAAGTAACTATTTTTTGAGATTTTTACTACGAGAATGAAACTTTTTAGAGATTTTTCTAAAAATATAAATGTAAGATGTTATTCTGCACATTTTGTTTTTTTACGCGACCTTATAGCTCGCTTGGTTCCCCCAAAATCGACCAAAACGTAAAATACCATAAAAGTACCCTTTTCGAAGCCAAGTGGTGCAAACTCGCGAGGCTACTAGGCGCAAACAAATTCTACTAATATATTGCGTACACACAGACAGCTGTTCAACGCTTTCGTGAGTAGACCTACTTCCCAAATTGTTGGTTGAAACCCTAAAACATAGGCATATAAACTTAATTTTGGAAATTTGCTCAACTCACGTCAGCGGTCAGCTGCGTGGTCGAATTATTTAATTGAAATTATTTATTATTTAATTAAAACCTTAATTAAAATACACCCACATATTTTTTCAAACAATCGTGACTGCCTGGCAGACAAGGCAGATATTAAATGGCAAAAAATATATACATACATGTTAAGAAAAACCACAATTGAAAACATTAATTTAAAAAATACATCTTTTTAATTGTACAATGAAATATTTAAAATTCTTATAATTTTTAACCTTTATGGAAAACTCAAGTAACAAGACTCTTCCCGCTTAAACTTAACGTAACCTGCTTTTACATTATGTTACGGCACAATATTCTATGAATTTATATACAATTACAGTAGTAGTAATAAAAACCGTATTTACGTGTTATAATCTTGAGGTTTATAAAATAATTGTGTGCTACATTTAGAAACACTTGTAACCGTTGGCGTTGGTTGAACTTCGAATGAGAGATATTAAAGAAGTGCGCTTACTTGAGGTTAAACAATAAAGCATATTGCTTCTATCTGTACTCTCACCCACCTTAATGGCTGGCACCGGATAATTCGTATTTAAGTTCAAATGTATTTTAAATGTTGTTTTGTCTTTGAATATTACAAATTAGCGAAAAAAGCCTCCCGAGGTGTCTTAAACGGTGTCTTAAATAATTGTGAAGATGCCTACGTAGTCTTAAATATTTGTGGAGATATGATGGAGGCTTAAATAATTGCGGAGATGCGACGGAGCCTTAAACAATTGTGGAGATCCGATAGAGCCTTAAATAATTGCGGAGATGCAATTTAGCCTTAAATAATTGCGGGGATACGACTTTGTCTTAATAAATT
>JAGFPH010000016.1:207230-236902 GCA_018207615.1 Philaenus spumarius
ATATATATATATACCAATGTACTAGTCAAAGAAACGGTAGTCATATTAAATGATCGACTCGTGGAAACCAAAAAACTAGATCCTCACGCAATTAATGAATTAATTTCGCTCCTGGAAGTATTGTTGAAGTTGAATCAGAATTATTTTATGTATAACAACAGTTTCTATATGCAAAATAAAGGTCTAGCAATGGGATCACCCCTTTCAGGATTGTTAGCTGACATATACCTAAACGACTTTGAAAATAAGTACATCCTGTCCAAAGAAAATAACTTCTATAAGAACATAGTAAGTTACTCTCGATATTTGGATGATACTTTTGTAATATTCAATGGAAATGTTAGAATAGAAAATCTGAAAAAATACATGAACAGTATCAACAAGCATATTCAGTTTACCCTTGAATTAGAGTCGGATAAAATGATCAATTTTCTAGATCTAACAGTAATCAGATCAGACGAGTTTCATTATAAAGTTTATAGAAAACCCACCACAACCGACTCGACTATTCATGCGGAGTTGCACCATCCCATTGCACAAAAAATGGCTGCTTACAACAGCTTTATCCACAGATTAATATCATTACCAATCAAAGATCAAGATTTTCATAATGAATTAAATACAAGAAAATTCATAGCTGTGGCGAACGGTTACCGGAGTTCCATGGTAGACATTATTCTTAAAAAACACCTAAAAAATAAAGAAAAACCGCGGGAAGAACAAAATAGAGAAATATACAGATCCACGGAGTACGGAGTAATTTTACCTAGCATCTTAACTAACGCATTGAACAAATTGGATATAACCATGACGTTCCGTACTTCTAACAACATTAGGAATAAAATTAAAACCAAAAAAACAATCTCAGTAGAACAGAAATCAGGAATATACAGAATCAATTGTAATGATTGCGAATGTTTCTATATACGTCAAACCGGAAGACAATTTAAAACACGATTCAAGGAACATCTACCTATATCAAAGCCCACTAAAGAATACCGTTGAGGGACGGGCTTGTGTACATCGAGACCTTGAACGCTCCAATCGCCGTAGTGCGACGTTGTCACGTTCTTCCCGCGCTTCTAACTGACTGTGGCTGACTCAACGCATTTATAATTTTTTAAACTGTGCGATCAAGCCTCGAGCGGTAAATACCAGAAGTGTTCGAGGCTAGTAGATATGGCAACGCTGCGCGCCCATCCTATTGGTCGCCTCGCAACGGTATTCTTTAGTGGGCTCTGATATACAAAAGTACCAATAGTAAATCTAATTACGCACACCACATTATGGAGCACAACCATTCATATTCTAATGTTGACACCAATTTCCAGCCATTACACATAATGTAAGAAAAGTAAACAAATGGACGCACTGGAAGAATATGAAATTTACAAAGCGCAGAAAACAAGTCCGGAGCTTATGTTAAATGACCATTTGAACTTCCATTCCAACTTGATGTACGACGAGGCAATAGCAATAGATAAGAAAACAAACATTGAAAGATATTCATGTTAGCGGTCCGACTTACTCAGTGTCCGGTTGTATTCGACAGTTTGCACACACGGAATATATTTATGTGTTATTGTGCGCTTTTAAATGTGTCTGTGTTGTTTTGTATATGTATTTATTTTAATGTGCTAACGACCTCACTAGAGTGAGAATCTGATGATGGAATAAAGTTCCGAAACGCGTCATGTTCAAGTAAGTTAATTACTTTAAACAAATAATAAAGTCATACAGACGGAAAAAAATCATTCTTTTTATTCAAATTTGTGACTTGGATACAAATACAATGAATTTTATTTACAAATGTGTACTATTTAAATACTTTAGAGAAACAAACAAACAAAATTCAGTTAGGACTTAATAAGGCTATTATTTTTGTCCGTTTGTGCATTTTTATGAACAGCTTAGAAATTAGTTTCTAATTTCTGACAAGTAAGGTTGAACAGAAAGGGTAGTGTTTGTTTACAATGAGAATAGTAACAACGCTTTGATCTAACAATGCTTCCTTTTTAATAAATCAACAAGGGGAATTGAAATGCGGGTCTAACCTTAACAAAGATCGGGATTATACCTATTTTACGCGACCTAAAAAAACACGTGCTTCTGGCGCTATTCAAATTCAAATGGCGTGCACATAAAATGTTTACAGATCAAATGCGAGAAAATTAACTTTGAAATATTATTTGTAAGAAAGATGGATAGCGCATAAACAGTTGATTAAAACCGAGAGTTGTCTTTTGTTGCATTAAGGTTTAAATCTAGAGATGGTGATACCCATCACTATGCGAAATATGCTTAAAGGGTTAAAACTTAATGTAGATTTAAACTATAGTATTTATCATAAAAATGTAAATTCTTTCAAATTATGTAGTAGACCATATTCACTAATAAAATTTAAATTTTTGGGCTTTGTATGAGTTTTTAAAAGTTCCTGTAAAAACTTGGACTTCAGAAAAATGTGAGGTCTTCAAATTTAATGTTCGCCTTAAGATTCATTTTGTATACACAAGACAAAAATAACTAAATTGCGTACTCAACTCCTTTAATCCAACACTCATCCACTTATTGGCGCCTCCATCTAGAACGATTTATATTCTGAATAGAAACATTAAATTTGCAGAGTTAAGTATCTATACTAAATTCAGTAAATTGCAAGTCGATCGGTAAATAGAAGTGAGTGAAACATTTGTTTACATGTTAAAATATAAAATAATTTGAAGACACAAATAAAAAACGTAATAATAATTAATGATTTATTTAAACTTAACAAAACCTCTTATGGGTGTATAGTGAGAGATCCACGTAGGTAATATAAATAATGTTACCTTCTATTTTAACGTCCAGACTTACAAATCATTTCTATAATTAAAAACTGTGAACGTATAATGTGTATGTTGTTACAGAAGGGCAAAAGTAAACGGCCGTGTGTAAACGGTAAAGACTCGGCCTCATCTCTGGGAGCGGCGAACTCTAACGACATCCGTCGTAGTTCCAGAAGAAGAAGGGTTCCTGGGGAGAAGGAAGTGTCTTTCGTGGTTTCCTCCAGTAATACTTTACGAGACCTCAAATTTAAAGTAAGCTTTATGATATTCCTTATAATAACGAGACTTAAAGTTGAGTTTCTTAACCCTCAAGTTTTAGATTTTTGTTGCGAATAATTAGAATAACTTGGTTTAGCGATTTTGAAATATATAGTTAAATACAGTGTTTTAATTATAATCAGTGTTTATTAAAATTCTTCATATTGGATTATAGGAAAACTATGTAAGATTTGAATTTAATCTGCAATCTAGTTGTGTGAGAAAACCCCAATTTGGTATCTTCTTTAGAAATTTTACTGCTATAAAATTTAAAATAAACGGTATCAGTTAACTGACACAAACTTTCTCCCAACTTACTGTAGTCAAAATAATATAGTTTTTAATCATTTTATTTACTACTTTTTAGAACAAAACAAAAATATAATATTCTACCTACGTCAATCGTATAAAAAAATTATTGTCCCAGGCGGGATTCGATTGCGCGACCTTTGAATTACTGGCCGTGCTCGCTACCGTGGTGCTACCCCGTGCGGCCGCTGCCGCGATGCTAGATTGACAACACAAACTTGTTTATTTTTAAACATTTCCCCATAATTATAAAACGCCGACGTTTTGATAAAAGCGGGTGGTGTCATTTTGTTTGGCATCTTAAGCACTATAAATACTGAAAATTTGATCAAAATCGTTAGAGCCGTTTTTGAGAAATTGGCATTTTTGTTGTTTTTTTATGGGTTTTTAGGGGTAAATTACCCTTAAAAATTAAAAATTCAAAAAAATGAAAAAATCTCCTGGAGATATTAGGGTTTAGTTCCTACTCACTTCCTACATACCAAATTTCATGAATATCGGACCAATAGTGTCCTCTCTGGTCGTGTATACATACAGACAGACAGACACCACTCTAAAAACACTTTTTTTGGTTCAGAGAGCACCAAAACAAAACATTCTACTAAAAATATTTTTGGGTTCAGGGAGCACCAACTCAGATAATTGCACTAAGCAATTTTTTGGGGTTCTGGAAGCACCAAAACAGATAATTCAACTGAAAATTCAAATTCGAACATTTTTACGAAAACAATACTTTCTCCATATACTACGTATAGGGTGGAGAAAGTAAAAAGTGTTTTGTGTGATGATTAGCCAAATCTACAGAGTTTGGAAATTAACATTGTTGAACGGAATGAGATCCGAATGGACCTCTAACTAGAACTTTTAGTTTTCGAGCTTGTTCGTGAGTTATGAGTGAAAAATGGCGGAAAATGTAATTTTTAATTGTTTCCGTCATACAGCTGATGACATTGGGCCAGAGTACTCTGAACTGAAGTAGTTTTTCAGTTTGCATGTAACGTAGACCCATTTCAATAATTTATTCTTACTGCAAGTAGAATTGTATCGTGAGAAGAGAATCGTCCGTCTTTTGAACGGTTGTCACCTTTATTTTCCACTCTTACCAATCTAAATTGTTTTCATAATTTTTCTTGACTCTTCTTACAAAATTAATTACAAACACTTTTATTGTTCAATTTCGTAAATTTTGTACTGTATGTGTATCATACAGCTTCATATTTAAAATGGAATATCACTTAGATTTCTCCACCCAAAGGTGAGATTTCTATTTCAATTGCTAAGAAATAATGCAGGATGTCTAAAAGAAGCCATACATATGTGTAGATCTTTAAAAGAGTCCAATTATTTAAGTTTTTTCTAACTATTTTAAATTACTAAATGTATATAATTGAAAGGTGTATTATTCTAAAGGTTGTTTGTACAGACATTATTCCTTCTTACAATTCTCTAGGATATATTACTGTTTTTAATACTTGACGAAATAACTAATATAATAAGAAGTTTACAAAACATTTGTTAACCTTAAGGAAATCGCTTTACTCTTCAGTGAAATTGCAAATTGTATGTTGAAATTATGTTGGAAAAAGAAAACAATTCTCGAATCTGTTACATTTCGTCCTAGTTTCTAAATCTAGTATTTAAGAATGATCCTAGATGTATGTAGGCCTATGTGATGCAAAAGTATGAAATGGCTTATATTTTCATAAATGAAGAGAACTGTTTTGTAGTTGTGTTACCTTCTCGGTTAAAATTGTATTTTATGATGAGTTTTAAAATTTGCTATAAGTTTTATAAACATAAAAAAAAATAAGAAGGTAGTGTATGTTAAGGAGGTAGCCATTCGTGAAGGAAATGCTTGATGTGAATGCACAATTTTGGGAAATTAAAAATTGACATCGATATCTCAAACCGGACTTAACTATTACTTAAACTGAGGTGACCACACTCAGGACAGACCTTTCTATCGGAATCAGAATAGTGCGTGCATAGCTGAAGAGAAAGAAGGCTGCCGTACTTGAAAAATATGAAAATATTCAGTCAACTATAAGCCAATCGTAAACGTTAGTGGCTGCGAGCTCGAACCTCGTGTAAACCAGCTTTAAGGAAAATTAGGTCCGTAAGCCAAAGATCGTATAAAATCGTTCATGAGTAAAAATATTATTAAAATATGAATTGAAAATATCTAAAAATTCATTAAAGCCAGCGTGAAGTTTAAATACTATTAAGCCCTACATATTAGGCTATATGATATTATTTGAGGTTAGAAGCAGTTGAAAATGTATATTTTTACAATCCTTTTTATTTACGTCGTTCTTCAGAAGAAGCTACTTAGGCCTAGCCTACACATAACAAACCATATACAACAAGCTATGCCTTTAGGGATTTTTAAAGTGGTAAATGAAAAGAGCCTACAATTAATTATAAGAAGTAGGCCCTTATCGCGCCTAATACTAGCTGGAGTATAGCCCACGCGCATCGTTGTGTTGTTTGATTTATTTGTCTTATTTAGTGGGATTAAATTAAAATCTTTATCGAAGATTCCACTCAAAGGTTTTGAGTATTCGTTTTGATCATAACCTTAAAGTATATTCTAGGCTTGGTTTTGTGTTGAATTTTTTATGTTTATCAGCTGATGTATCAATGTACATTACTGTAATTTCTATAATAACAACACAAAACTTAACCTAAAGCTGATGGACGTGATCAGCTGTTATATTTTGTGCTAACGAATAAATCAACAATATAATCATTAATGCTATTTGTTATACTATTTTGTTACGTACGTACGTAGGCTCGCTTTCATGTTAAATTATGGTTTATTCGTATTCTCTATTATACAAAAAATCCTGTCATTCACTCAAAAACTCTGTTCCTACATATGTCATGATCAGGTCTCCGCTACCCCCACCCCCAGCCCCAGCCCCACTTGGATGATTAGAAAGATTGATCCAAGTGCATCTTTTCTAATCAATCATTATTTCCGTAAAAATATCAGAGTACGTATACAATATACTGTTTGCATTTGCTTCGCTACAGGAGGCGGAGTTCTCTAATAGCTCATTGAGCACTAGTTTGAGTAAAACTCCTAATATTTTGTTTTGTGTTATAAATTTACTTTGGTGTATACTTTTTCTCGGATGCTACGAATATAGAAAAGAAAGAAAACCGGTCCTTGAAATCAAATAATGACCACGTTTGCGTAACACTTAAAAGATATATTTTTGCTCAATAATATAACTTTATGAAGCTTTTGTTAGCAAAAAGTGTTGTAGCTTTACAGTTATGTAGCGTGGATCCGTTACATCTTCTGCATGTACTACCGTGCTTAACTTCAGTTTCTTCAACCATCACAAAATTCACATCTTTTTAACCGAGGCTCTTTGGATGTTAGCAATGGCGTCGATTTATGGGAAATAACAATAAAACGTTGGCAATGAGACCAGCTGGAAGTTTGGTTCGAGGCGAAGAGAGGAATGCCCGCGTTAGCTTTAGCAGTTCGTTTGTCGATGAAGATGAAGACATTGAACCTGAAATGCAAGTAAACACCGTTCATTACGTCGACAACATTTCAATTGGCAGGCTCGAAAGTCGTAAAAAACCCGCGGAATTGGTTAAACTTCGTAACAAGAACAATACCTAATCATAGTCCTTCGTCCGCGATAATAGTTTTAAATGAAACACGATGCTCGGCGCGCCTCCATTCTTCCGGCCCCGACCAGTCGTAAAGTGAGCGTGCCACTTTCTTACCCTGTACTCTACAACAATTTATTCAAAATCCCCTTAGGTGTCTGAACTCGATGGAAATTTACACGTCATCAATCAAAGCCTAATAAGCAACTATAATTTGTTAATAGGCCGCAAGCGCAAACAATGTAAGAGATATCAGTCAGATATCGTTATTTACACTCTATTCGTGTCATTAAGTTGCTAGAAAGTTAGTAAATCTAATTTCAACGAATATATTTACACAAACAATACATTTCGCATGACTTAAAGTTGCGATAATTGATAAACATAGCCTAAAATCTCATTACAAATATTCTAGGCCGCATAACATGTATGTTGTAAAATTTGGTGTCTTGTAAAGCCCTTAATAATAATTATTATGATTCAGCTCAATCAGTGGCGTAATTAGGTTTTGATTATAAAATACAGCCGGTTCAGGGGAAAATATTGTTCCTAAAATCAAAATGCTATTTAAAGACTTGTAAAAGGACGTCAGCATTACCATAGATCATGAATAATATCCAAATACAATGGCATGACATAGGAAAATAGAGAAGTATATATTTTATATTTAAAAAAGGCTGTTGCATTTATAGTCCAGTCCCCAGGAGTTTTAAGGTGGAAAGTTTTATAGAAGTGTTTTTCTCACTTGATTCTTATGTTTTCGAGGGTGCTGAACACGAATCTGACGTTTGCCACCAAAATGTCCTTGAGGTTATCTGAGAAAATTACGAAAAACTTCGAAATTGTCACACTTTTTTCCGTTTTCCCCTTATAACTCAAAAACTGAGCATCATATCGAAAATATGGTTCTATTGTTTCTGAAAGAGGGTTAAATTCTGCGTCGAATGAGCCCTCAAACTTAAAATTCGGTTTAGTCGTATGGTCAGAATCGCAAGTTAAAAATCGGTAATTTTTCCTTCTTGGCGTAAAATTAAAGTACACTAGTTTTCAAGCGCTCATATCATCGGGAAAACTACTCTGATCGAAGAAAGTCACGAATGAAAGTTGTAGAGAATTTAATTCTCATTTCAGAAAACACCATGCATTCTATATGATTTTCAAGGGTGATACGCTAAAAAAAGCAAATATAGTCGTAACCGTAGTTATATTTCCCACAGTCTTGCCAGACAGGAAATGTATAGATTATGCCATTGAGAATTTTGTTTGTTTGATCTAATTTAGTGAAACAAGACATACAAAGTGAAATAAGATTTTATAAAATAAGAATTGGAAGTATACAGTTCAACTCTACGATTTATTTTCTACAATTTGTTATAATATTTCATTTTTGGGTTAACCATATATCCCTAATAAATTACTATTCAAAATAGGCTTGATTTTGTTAAAAGTGATAGAAACATAAAAACTACTGGTATTTAAAAAAAAAATTTAAATTTATATATATTTTTACACAATTTTATTTGGAACTAAATTACAAATCTTTTGTTTGTTTTGAAAAAAAAATTACGAAAAATGCTTACTACTTTTTATGTAGGCCTAAAGTTGAACTATTTTCTTTCGATACTGAACATTTTTTGTTTTTTGTAAATTTTAGTTCAGTCAACATTTTACTGGCATATATAAATTCTTTGAACCTTTTCCTACAAAAAAGCTATTTAACACGTTTTTATTGGGTTATAATTACTATATTTAGCGAATTTATTAAAAAATGCTTCTATAAAACTTTCCACCTCGAGGCCTTTTTTTGATTCTGGGGACAGGACTAATACAGTATTCTATATTCGTATTAAATACTAGCTTATTTTACAAAACTAATTCAAATTTCCATACGTTGTTTGCGTTTATCAGAAAGATATATTTATTTCACGAGAATGGAGACTGGTACCACGCAATCAAGAGAAGAAATAAAACACCAATAATACAGTACTTCAAATTATGTTTTAAATAAATCGTAAAGTACGTATAGTACTAAATTGAAAAGAAATGAAAATAATCTTAGTTTTCTTATACAGTACGTTACATTTTGATAGTACAGAATATCTACATGGGCTTAAGCTTATGTATAGGTAATAAGTTGGCTGTTTAAGTGCAGTTTTATCTAAGCTATCTCACGACATGATCATTTTATGTAGATTATTTCCTTTATTTTGGCGGTGGCAGTGTCGTAAAACTATAAAGTTACAGAGAGAGGAAACTAAGAGACAATACAAGTAGAGAGAAAAACAAAACGAACAAGATAAGAATAGAAACAAATAATGATATTACAAAATGAATAATAAAAACTGAACAAATATGACAGGCTGATTTTTTTACTATATACATTGATGTAATCATATTTACATGCATACACACACTTCTTTGTATGAGGACCTCTCTTTTCCATCATATGTTAAATAATATGAAAGCGAGGACCTACCAACTCTATACAGTAAAGCACGGTCTTTTTCCGTTTTATTTTTTTGAAGGCAATCAAACATTAATAATTACCGAAACAAGCACATACATATTTATATTCCTTATAATACAACGAAATGGATGCACATTTTTCAAACTAATTTGGCCTTATTTTAAAAACTCCAGCACATAGCACGAAAACGAGGTCCCAACACACTCATATGTTCAATAGAGGACAACCGAGGTCTTGCTATCTATCCATTTGTAACATGGTAGCGAGGTCCTAACGCACTTGTATGTGTAATAACGGACAACCGAGGTCTTGCAGCCAACCTGTTTGTAACATGATAGCGAGGTCCTAACGCACTTATATGTTTAATAACGGACAACCGAGGTCTTGCTGCATACCACATGAAAGTGGGGTCTCAACGCACTAGTATATTCAACTAAGAGGACAGTTTTATATAGATAGAGTGGACACTGGGGTCTTGTCGGTGAAGCCGGCTGGCCGCTCAAGGTGGCGTCTACTCATCTGATCTTGGCCAGTGCCGCGCGCAGTCCGGTTCACTCACAGCCGTGGACTCGTGGTTATCAAAAATTATATATACAGTAATCAACTAACAAAATCACTCTATGCAATAATAGTAGGCTGAACTGCGTGACGAACCAGCTACAGCGCGGCATTTAAAACGCATTAAATAATTGACGATTGCTAAGTAAGTACTGACGGTAGGTGAAAATGGATTTCAGATATGAACTCTTTGGCAACATATCTCAGCAGATAATTTTTCTTTTACCAAATAACAAAATTTTCCTCGCATGTCAAAAATTTAATGTTAGTTTTTTTTAAATTAAATTTATGTTTCAGAAAAGCATTTTTCTCATTGCACAGTGTTAAGTTTTGTACATTTAAAGCACACTGTTGCCTTCAGCAAGGGTTCGTCCTTCTAACTGTGAAGTTTCATAATTTTTGAACGATGTTTAGAGGTATAAATGGCGTGATATGTTAAGCGGTGTGGATTGCTCGCGTGAGTCAAGAGCAGCGGTCTTTCCCAGTTTTGGCCGCTAATGGTGGACTCTACCGGCTTCACTGCCCAGCATTCATTCAGTATAGGGAAAGCCACTCTATATTTGTTATACAGTATCCTCAGACTAGGAATGGGTCTGGCCTATTGGGTGTGTCATCCCTTCCATTTCTTCCCGAACCTGCCTTGGCGGTACAACCAATCCACGAAAACAAGGTTCACAAATTACATTTAACTAAGAAAGTTACAACTCCGTAACGACTGCGTCTCGTTTTCTTATAATTTTATTTACTCCTCTCAGACACACTCCAAGATTGGGGCTACTGTAACTCTGTCCTCTCTGATATTCAACAACTAATGCACAACCGAGGTCTTGTTAAAATATTGGAACAATATTCCTACTTAACCTTGAAGAAAACTCCCGAGTGTACAGTATGATTTCAATACGAAAGGTCTGACTGAAGCCGCAAAATCGTTGAAACGTGCATTCGTAATAACGTGTTTCGGATTCTATTTATAAATTAATAATCTCTGAAACTACTTTAACTTATAAAGAAGGCTTTTTTTTACGTGTTAGCTTAAAATATGGAAATGATTGCCTAAAACTCCCAAAAAATGCGTTAAAAGTAATCGATTTTTACTCAGTTAAACTGTTGATTAAAATGAGTTGCCGTCGATTTCTTTCAATTATGAGGTATAAGACAATAGCACAAAGCCTTTAAGAACAATTTAAGATGTTTCACAACTTTTTATATTGAAAAACGGCATCCGAAACACGTTAGTACGAAGTGCATATTTTTGCTGTTTTACGCAAGGTATAGAAGACCCTGAAGCCGTTTCCACATCCTTTCTCATGGGAGAAAAGCAAAGGATGCACCTGATTCTAATATCCGGTTCCAAAGAATTATCTCGTGTGTTGTTTTGTATTTCGCATTAAAGTAATTTAAAGGCATGGTGAACATATTTCATCAGTTGAAATTTGGGACAGCCAATAACAGGACCCACTTTTTCAAAAGATGATATTTAATGCTCATAACAATTTTAATTTTTACAAAAAAATTGGGAGGTAAAAACATTTACTTAACTAAATAAATAAAATTGTACATCTGGTTTATTTCGATATCTTAAAATTAAGAAAATCATAAACTGATCAAAATAATGAGTTCGTTAAATGGCTTTTGAAGATCCTAACCAACATAAAGAGTTTTTATATAGTTCTTCTACTTTTCCCTATACACTATATGGTTCAGATGTAAAAAATAATAAAATTGTCATATTTTTCAAAAATTTGAATGCCAATACAAGTTTGAGTTTAATTTATTTTACCACAATTCAGCCTTTACAACCTCTTAGAAGCCTCTGTGAGCTTTACAAATTAATTTTATGTAACTCAATATTTAAAAAAATTTGACGTGTAAAATTCTTTAGGTAGAGCACAAGGTACAGAAAAATTCTGCTCGCGGTAAATGGGAATCAAGGATTACGTCATGTCAAGCGACGGATAATTTTTGAGGTTTAGAAATGATCTTACTTGGTGACTTGTTTCAATTAACACCCGTCAGAACAACTCCAATATTTAAGCAAATCAAACGTGAGGATTACCTACTTTATAGTCAGGATAAAAATTTTATGAACTTACAGAGGTTATTAGACAATCAACACATGAGACATTTTTGGCACAACTGGTGGAACCCTTGGTTTGCGAGTACATTCAAACTTCTCCAGTGTATTTATTCAAGTAGCAATTTTTAAATTACATTCCTTCCATATCCATATCAGGGTTACTGATTTTAAAATGTGTATATTTTAATGATTTAACTTGATCCAACAACTTAATAAAACTTTTGAAAATGCACCGAACATAAAATATTAATTTCTTTACGCGCCTGCAACTCTTAAACTTTTAAGAGTATTATAAAAAAGATAAACAAGATTTAAAAAGTTTTAGAATGTTATGCAGAAGATAAAATCGATTCTATTAAAGCACCTTAATAAGTTTTCAAGTTGGTCACCATATTAGTAAATACTACTAAGTAAAGAAACAGTTTAAATATAGTTTCATTTAAGATTAAAAACATAGTTTTAAAACGTATTTCAAAGTGAAAATACCTATTAAACCCCCCATTTAAAGATTTTGACGATTTGAAATTTGTTTTAGTAATTAAAACTAGTTTTGATGGTCAAACATTGCAGGCAAATTTAGACACATTATTTAATTTGGTGTGCACAAAATAAACTTCAAATTAATATTAAAAAATTTTACAGATAATTAAACGATTCATTTAAAATGTCACATTAAATTCCAACTATTGAACAGACTTAAAGTATTCAAGATCTTAGAGTTATTATGACACAAGTTTATCTGTCAATTTTCATGTTCTAAATATAGCAAAAAGATCGTATTCCATCTTAGGTTTTATTTACAGGTTGAAAAGAGATTTCCACAATATTACCGATTTAAAAGTTGTATTTAATAGTTAGTTAGATCAGGGTTTATATTGAAACGCACACTAAAAAATGTCAAGATTCTACGAAAAAGGTGAGGATGGGAGTTCTGATGTTCCTTTCTTCCAAACAGTTGCAGTTAGCTCTGCCTTTGAATAGACTTGGATCATGGATGGCTAATGTATTATGTACTTTCACCCAAGACTAAAATGGCAAGAGAGATTATCAAAGAGATTGTTTATTAAACATTGTATTTGATACCACATTAAAAATACAAACTTAGTAGTTGAATATAATCCTAGAATAAATATTTAAAGATTAAATATGTAAAAATTAGGATACACCTTCTTATGGAGTATGAAGATACATACTTTTATTAGAGGTTTATTCTAACGTCCACTGCCAGAAAACTGATGGAAAACTACACTATTAACATTTTACTAGTACTGTAATTTTTCTAGTTTCATTTATACAACTAGATAGTGGTATATTTAATTATTTTATTTTAATAAAACCTAAAAGATGCTTGCTTACTCTTGAAGACTCGATAACAACTGCACCTCACTATCGATTTGACGTTTCAAGTACGTTCAAATAGGGCGTCATTAAAATATATACACGCTTGTCTGGTGCACCATCTTGCTGCGATATTATTATGTGTATTATTATTGTGTAGTCATGTCCAGTTTCTAGTACATATTCTCGGCTAAAATGAAGCAATTTGTGTTGGTCATTGCTTAGATTTTATGTTTTGGTGATCCCTCAGATGCTCGAGGAATTTATTTGTTCTTGATTGACCTTCCCAATAAGAAAGAAATAGCTTCATCGATGAACTTGCCTGTTCAAACGTTCCTGCATTTCATGGCAAAAGTTATTACGACGATTTGTCATGTCTTCAGTTTTTAATGCCTTTATAATCTGTAATATTATATATCTTACAATGTAACAGCAAGATATGCTATACTGCAGTGGTACACGATAAGTCGATTTATTCTAATCGAGTCCGATCTCAATTCTAAATGGACCGAATTCTATCCACTAATATTTCAAACGTCTGTGGCCTGTACTTTTGCCTGATCTGTGGCCATATGCAGTTCTTATGGCCGCAATTAGTCCCGTAATTGGTTTGAAAAGTTTCCGGCTCTTTTCCAACAGCTTCCGTTTGAGTAAATTCTAACACACAAAACGCATTTCATTGTTTAGTTCTAGCCACTTAAGTACTTTGAGTTGTAGGCCTAACCTAGCATATTCAAACAGAACTTAGTTCCCATTCTATTGGTCGCATTCGCACGTATGTATTAATTCCTTATCAAAATTCATATTTGAATACTCAAAAGTTTCAATAGTCAAGAACTATCCAAAACAAAACGATTGTTTTCTTCTATTAAAATCATGTTTTTTCGACACACTAGACAGTATGTATGTACCGTATGTTGTTGGGTAGGATACTCGTCAAATGAACAGATAGTAAAATTTCCTCCAACTTGTGTTTGTAAGATACTACAGTCAAAAAACAAAGGTTGCTTCCACTATTTGGCAGCATTGCATCGCAAACAAGACGCTTTCCAAGTGTATATAATTTATTCGTGCCTTAGAGTTCACTCGTACAATTATGTTCAATAAGAACACTGCCTAGTACTGTTAAAATAAACCAATATTATAACTGAATAAATACATAAAATTTTCAAGTCATCTTTTGCGAGCAATTTTTAATTTTAAGTAAATTAGAACAAGTCTTGTAATCCCTTCTATAATGGCGTTTTATAGGTTTCCACTTTTACTCCGGAGTATTGCGGGAAAGCTGTCATAAAATTGAAGGCTGATATCACAACGAATACGATACCGTGGAATTAGGCGTTATTTTAAGTTAACCTTAATTCTGTTTTTTAATATTTTAATTTATATAATCTAATGTATTTTATTTGGTGAAGCTGTGCATAACCTAAGGTCACCTAAGTCACTAACGTCCAACAGTACGAGTTTAAATTCAACACGGCAGCACTTTATACCGTTGACTTTAACTTTATATGTGCCAGTTTGCATTTGAGTGTTTTATGTATATGTAGTATGTTTTAATGTTAATAGCGTTCCCAGGGCGCGAACCGCAAAAACATTTGAAAATTACTGAATGAGAAAAGTTCTCATGTCGAAAATACAAAGATTGTTTGACAGAATCTAACTACGGTAATATATGTTTCAAAACAATCCAGTTAGGCTAACCACAAATATAATGAGTAACCAGAACGTTTGAATTTTTAAAAAGAATTAAAAACCAATTAATAGGTCCGTTAAAAACTACACTTACTACTAACAGTTAACGACTAAGAAACATGACGTACATAAAGGTACAGCTTTAGCATTTAAACATTTTTAAATATAACTAAACGAAAATAAATTTACTTACTTTTATATTATTAATTTAATGACGAACCCACGAGGTTAAGATTCAACATCATTGGTGGAAAAGAAATCTACAAAACAAACTATAATCTGCCATGATTAAAAAAAAAAGGCAAACAAATTTAATAGAACTCATTTGTCTTGGGAATTCCTGAAATACCGAATTCTGATTTTGTTATTTCTTCTTATGTACACAAGATAAAACATCGCGTTTGGTTTGTATATGTAAAATTAAATCATTAAAAACATTTTTTTACGTGATTCAATATTTTGTTTAGTTTTAATGTGGATCGAATTATGTAAGAGCTCAATACTTGCGTATTATTTTCATAATTCGTAAGCTGTGTTTTGTTTAATTGCTAGAAAACTAAGTTCCTTTCCTTTCCTGTAAGTAGTCAAGCTTTAAAATTTCAAAAAAATAATAAATTAAAAATAACTATGATAGTAGTCTATACACTTTCAACATTAATAGCGATTGTAATTTTTCTTCCGAATCTTTAAGCTTTTAGATTACTCGTCAGTCGGTCTGTCACAGTTGAATTCTCTAGAACCGATAATGGTATTGCAATGAAATTTGGCATAGTAATAAATCATTATGAAACTTTCCGTCTGGGTTTAAATTAGAATTCAAAACGTGTTTTATGATACGGTCGAAGGGGCATCGTCTGAAAAAGCTTTATGTTATGATATAAAATAATATTTTTTAGAATTTAGAGATTTTTGGTTTTCAAAATAATACAGAAAATGTTGCTCGTAATCCGTCTGTCATCTATTTTCAATAGTACTAAAACATGTTTAAATTAAATTTTAGCTCTAAGATTTTGAAAATAATAGTATTGTTAGAGGTTCTTTTCAAAAACAAAAAATATAGAAAATCCTAACTTTTGCTCGGATGCGAAATAGGTTGTCCAACCAGACGGTGTAGGCCTACTACAATACAGGATTTTGCAGAGTCCCAACTATGAAAATGTAATTTATTTCCGCCATTATTATTGCTTTTGGTTATATAGCTCTAATTTAGTTCATTGAGTGTAATATACGAAGAGTTGATGCGTTATTATGATTATTTGTTAATATTTTGCATACGTCTGGCAGTACGGAACCCTTGGCAAGTGAGCATACCTGCATGTCTTCTGTTTATTATTTTCTTTGTAGTAGAATACACAGTGCACTTATCGTTAAGCCAGTCAATCCAAGTTGGTGATAGTTGAACCAATAAAAGAAAATGCACGAATTTAAGTACAGTGTCTAAAAATATAAAACCATTTGTTTTCATAAGTATTACACTATTTAATGGTTAACAGCAGCAAAGATTATGGACCAAATCTTTTAAATTCAAAAGCGAACCTACAATCCGTGCGTATTTCGAAGCCATTTAAAACATAATCTGTTTCCCGTAATGAATAATATTGGCGATAATGTTGCTGTTTTTAATAAAATGCAGTCTGACCTTTGTCTATTGTCTTTCAAGTTTAGCAGTGAATGGCATAAGATCAAAAATGTTCAGCAAAACAAGTATAATGTTCAAGGAAAAATGGAGGTTGTTACGATTTTGGAAAAAATGTTCTACTCTTCTTTTAGTTAACTGTGGGCAGTTAAAACCCTTTTAGTGCCAACGTCCTCTTATACGGACGCCGAAATTAGTGTTGAAAAATGCCGACGTCCGTATATAAGGACGTCTAAAAAAAAATACTACACTTTTATTTTTTGGCAAACTTAATTGATATTACACCAAAATATTCTTAAAGAAACGTAGATTACAGAATAATAATAGTTTTAAATAGTATTCAATAATACTAATTGATTGTAGCGAAGATAAAGAATTCTTTGACATTTGCGCGACAGCTGGTCGGTCGGGACTATTCCATGCACAAAATATTGTTTCCAAGTGTATTTTTAGTAAAAACTCTGCAATTTAGTGTGTTTGTCAACATTTAGTTACTTTTTCTTGTGATATCAATTGTTATGAGCAAAGAATTTTTTTCAAGTGTGATCAATCATGACTAATTAAAAAAAAATTTGAAAAATATTGGTGAATAGAATTATAAATATTTTAAAAAGTATTTTACAATTAAATAAAAGGCAATTGCATAAAATTAATTGTGTCAAATTTAGTTCTAAGCAATATTTTTAAAAAATTATCAAATTATGTGAAAAATTAGGATTTTTATGCAGCTTTTTGTAACACGGTACCAAATGGCTTAAAGAAGGTCTGGCATTTTTCAGACGTTTGTTGAATTTTGGTTCTGGCACTAAAAGGGTTTTAAATTGTTGCATCTAAAACTATGTATTATTAGAGAAATTTTGTTTGTGCTAAACAAATTTAATTTTTATAGCAGTTTTTATTGGATGCTTATTTTGTAATTTTTCAGTCTTAACGCTCCAGTAAGCTTAATTTGTTTACAGTTTCAGCAAGTTTAAGAATACCTATCTATTTTAAGCACCATACAACTTCCAAACATTGTTTTAAGTCGATGTCTTGAAAATTGGGTGTCTTTATATGCTCATTTGCTTTTGCCGCGACCACTCCACACTTATAAAACAATTTCAAGATGTCAATTTCCAACACGATTTACTATAGTAATAGAAATTTCTAAAGTCTAATGCAAATTTAAGACGATTATTAAATCTAATGACAGAGCCCGCAAGCATTTGCGCTCTCGCTTGCAAAATACACTTGGAAATCCGCGATATTAATTTTGTTTCAGATTGTCCAATGATTACTTATTACAAAATGTGCATTATTTAAAAAGTATGTGTACATCGGTAAAAAAAATGCAAATAAAAGTAATTTAATAATTGGGTTTTTAACTTTTAGCTTATTGGTTTTGTATGGGGAGGAACATTCGCAATGGTTGGAGCGGTTGACCAAATTTGCTACAGTTTTAAATTTCAACAGTTGGTCTTACGTCCCGCGTTTAAATTTTTCTCATACAATGTATACATATAAATTTTCTGCATAAAGTAAAGACGTAAAGCAAAGAAACTTAAATTGTATACAATTTTCATTCGAAATTAAATGGTTTTTGGTAATTTTTAAAAGTACTGAAACAATACTTAACGTTCCTTCAAATATAATGTTTTATATCTAAAATTGTTTTAATTTTGAATGTTTTCTGAACGTGTTAAGCAGGGGTGACGTAGTATTTACTTTGGTTATGCCTTTATGACAGAGACAAGTGACTATTCAAATGACGAAGGTTTATCTCATAATAGCCCAGCAATATCTGCTTACTATAATGAGGAGTGATTAATCCTAGAAGGGTGACACACCCTAAGGTCAGTCTGGCTCTCAAGAGTTTTTCCTATCAGCTGTACTAACTGCTATATTTCAGCTTTAGATTCAACATTAGCCCGTTCTGTAACATTAAAATACGGATTAAAAAGTTTCAATCCACCACTCTTATCATCTTGACGTATTAGGCTATATATAACGAAATGGTCTGTGTGTATAGTAAGCTATATTTTTGTAGTTGAACTATTATCGTGTGAAGTGTTATTATTTTTACAAAGTGTTTAACTTATGTAATATTATATTAAACATATTTTTTTAAACAACTCTACGAACATTTAAAAAAACGAACATAATAAAATACATATATTTTTATATATATATTTTTTATCATTTTAACATAAAATATTACACATTTTGGAAACTTACAATTAATATTTGAGACTGTAAGTAATGTATTATAGAGGAGGGATGTTTTTGTATATTATTTATATATTGTAATTATTATATTATTAATTTTATTCCTCGTTTTAGCTGCTGTAGGCCTACAAATTGATCGCCAGAACCAACCTCCGTTTACGTGACTTTTCCCTAGACAAAATATTTGACTTATTGATCATGTTTTTCAAAATTACAAACTCAATATTGATTACTTACCTATGATCTATTTATCATAATTATCTAAAAACAAACAAAAGGCGAGCAGTAAAAACAAATAGTGTTAGATATCATAAACACAAAAATCATAAGCAAGACAAAAATATGATCATCGGATAAAATAAAGAAAGAAATGATCTGATAGGTAAAATACCTAAAATCCAAATAGTAAAAATAATAAAATGAAAATAACTAAGGGCATCTAAGGCCTAGCCTGTTTAGAGGTAAACATACACATAAATCAATATAAAATTAAAATAAATAGAGGACAAAATAACAAATTTAAAAATGATTTAGTTTTCAATAAACACAAAAATGGTTATATACTGCCGAAATAGTATCGAACATTTCTGAGAAAATACTAGCAACTCAAAAACATTGTCAGGAAAGACCGCGTACAATCTGAATACGAACGCAGAACGATATAAAAAAAGTAAAAAGGCGAAAATAACAGCGATGTCAAAAGAAGGTTAAACTGTGAGTTTAGTGAAAAATGCCCTCTGCTACCGAGAAAAGCTCACAGAAATCTCTAACAGTTCACTTTATTTAGGGATCGAAGAAAATGTTTGCAGTTTTTACAATAGATACATAAATTAAATATTTCTATCGTAAGAAACAACTAAAACAAGTTCTAAAATTCAAATGATCGAAGGATATGGAAATTTAATTTACAGTCTTTACTATATACCTACTTACCTCCGTCTTACATACATCGCTATAATACAAGTCTCGCTCTTCTAAATGAAGCGAATTTTAATGTGGAATTTCTTTATGTTAATCCGTACATAAAATCTGTAAAATCCTTTGGAAAACCATAGCTCTGTAACCGATTTAGCTAGAAACGCAAAATTTGGTAGTAATGTTCCTATTATAACAATTGCCAGTAAGTTCCAACAAATATTTGTTGGGGTATTCTAAAATTGTGAAAATTGAAAAACACTCTACTCCGTAACCACTTAACCTGGTGAGCGAAATTTTGTAGTAATGTTCCTTTTATTATGTAGGTAAGGATGTCAAAAATGTAGATTAGAAAGCGAACAATATTGTCAGGGAGTTGAAATATGTAGTTCTGTTAAATCTTATTCGTTTCTTATCAATTTATTTTTTTATTAGAAATTGAGTGGAGTTCATGAATAGTGATGAAGCCTTGTGTAACAGTTAGTTTATAATAAAGTGGAATTAAAGTTATGATGTATGACGTCAAGCCAACGTGATTCTAGAAACATGTCGGCTCTATCAATGTCTTTTGATAGAAATGATTCTCCATTGGAGATACTGAATGCCATATATAGATTCCGTTTTTTTTGCGACTAAAGTGTAGCAGGCGTTTGTGGATTTTATCAAAAATAATTAACAATTAAATCTGAATTCAATAAGTTGATATATAATTTTAGTTTAACAAATATAACTGATAATCTATATAAATTAGTAAATGTCATGGTCGGGGTGGTGTGCCCCTAGGTAGTCTTGAAATGTATAGTTAACAAAGTGTACTCAGGCTGGATACGAAGGCGTCAAGCCGCTTAGACCGCTTCCTTGTTTTTCATCTAATGACTAATAGCAGAAACCAAGACTTAACTTATCGCGTGTCCAGCTAATTTAGCATACTACTGCTACACTTGCTAATATCCAGCCGTTAATCACAGTTTTGTCCGAAACACTCACCCCCTGGGCTAAGTTTAGAGGGTGGACTTCTAACCCTTTACTTTTTGTTAATCTCCATCTCGCAATTGATGAACGTAGTTGTGTATAATTGTGCCCTTCCTTAACTCCGCTGTGCTTGGCATTGTTAAATTTGTTGTTGCGGCTTTTTGTCCGTTGTCTTAAACAATTTATTTTACTTGGCCATTCATTCGCCAGGCGGACCAAAACACATAACTCATGGTTGTCATAAGTAAACCGAAGTGTTTTTGCTTCGAGTTCAACACCGAGCATTGTTTCTCTTAAAATGTAATTTAACTAAGCTGCAGTTTCCGCTACCATTTATTATATAACAAGTTATAATATTCCTACTAAACACTTTAAGAGACCAACTGTGTTGTATTTCTAATACCTTTACAATAATTCGAAAACATCAAATGATTTCTCTTGTATTGTTTTTTTGTTGTTGTTTATATTGTAACATTAAAATTTGAATAATAAAATACACAAGGCTTAAGTAATAGGCCTACTAATAATTGGTACCCAGACCTATAAAACATTAAACCTGTGGATTGAATAGGACAAGATACATTAAGTATCTTTAACACCAACATAGAGCTAAATCTCTACAATTTAAATAAGTATGTAAACAAAATTCCTGTCATTTACGCAAAAACTCTGGCCATATTGCGCGTGCTTCAGTGCCCTGGTCACTGAAAGAACTGCAACTTCAACTCAATCCAAGTGCCTGTAATCTAATAAATCGTAATTTCCGTGAAAATATCAGAGTATGCAACAATTTGTATGCATCTGCTTCGCCGCTAGTGTAGATGGGGATCTGGCCATATTGCGCGTGCTTCAGTACCCAGGTCACTGATAGAACTGCAACTTCAACTCAATCCAAGTGCCTGTAATCTAATAAATCGTAATTTCCGTGAAAATATCAGAGTATGCAACAATTTGTATGCATCTGCTTCGCCGCTAGTGTAGATGGGGATTTGGCCATATTGCGCGTGCTTCAGTACCCAGGACACTGATAGAACTGCAACTTCAACTCAATCCAAGTGCCTGTAATCTAATAAATCGTAATTTCCATGAAAATATCAGAGTATTCAACAATTTGTATGCATCTGCTTCGCCGCTAGTGTAGATGGGGATCTGGCCACATTGCGCGTGCTTCAATGACCAGGTTACTGATAGAACTGCAACTTCAACTCAATCCAAGTGCCTGTAATCTAATAAATCGTAATTTCCGTGAAAATATCAGAGTATAGAACAATTTGTATGCATCTGCTTCGCCGCTAGTGTAGATGGGGATCTGGCCATATTGCGCGTGCTTCAGTGCCCAGATCACTGATAGAACTGCAACTTCAACTCAATCCAAGTGCCTGTAATCTAATAAATCGTAATTTCCGTGAAAATATCAGAGTATACAAGAATTTGTATGCATCTGCTTCGCCGCTAGTCGCCGCTGGTATTGCTGAGCGAAGCGAGCAGGGGCCGAACTATATAGTTTTAAATTAATAAATATGTACTATTGAGAACTTTAGGAGCTTCATGACTAGATGTGCTTCCATTAAATTTTAAAAACTTGAGCCTAGTTCTGGAGCCGAAATAATTCAAACCGTCGCCGTCGAATTCCTCACGCGAATATTGGTTTATCTAAAAAATAGCTACAACTTGTAACTCATGCATAAATTAAACAAAAAACGCAGTCCAATCAGAAATTAAATCTTTATCGCAGTTAAAATATATTGTATTTATATATGTATGTCGCTGAATCTTGAAATTAAATTCGTAAAATATGTAAATTATTTGAATTGGTTTAGTGGCGTATTAAATGTTGATGAAACATCACCTAAAACCTTGTCTAGTTAATAAACCCATATACAGTATATATGGACACAAACATCGTGGAAATATTTGCATTTGATTTATAGAGAGACTCAAAAACGTTAAATGTTTACAAATTTTAAGACTTGTGGTTTGCTCAGAGAGCCCGTTAGTAGAAACAGTGCCTCCTGTCTTGATTTTCCCCATAGGAGTAATGTCCCCAAAGCAACATTATTGATGTCTGTACATTTATTTAATAATCGCAGACATTCTACTTAATGTTCAGGTAAAAACAACACATATTCTGATTTTCTTTTTTTTATATTGACTTCACTTGTAAATTATTTAAATTATAAAAAATATGTATGTAATACTTCGGCAGTTACAAAAGTTCGATTATTTTGATATTTAAATTGACAATGTTAGATGCGTTTAATTTTACATGACTCTTACGGATGATTTTGCTTTATGGCCTATGAACAGTTGCGTATACTCTATACTCGTAGTTCTGGGGCGCATGCTTTAAAAAAATATTGTATGGTATTCTAGCATACATATATTGATTACAGTTTCAACTGTATTGCATTCGTTAGCTAAATATTACAAAACCAGGCGAACAATTGACTCTATCGCGTGGTTACAACCAGTAAAGTTGAGTAGTGAATAGTCTAGGACCTGTTGTTATGGTGAAGCCGGTAAGAAGCGATTTTCAATGTGCTGCTTCAGTTTAGCACATTGTTTTACCTCTCGGGAACTGTTTGGTTATTGCTCGCTTTTATAATCATGTACACAAGATAACATTTTGCTGATGTTAACCAGAAGTAAAGTTGAAATAAATGTCAATGTATAAATTTGTTGTAAATATATTTCCTACTATACAGTAAATAACGAATGTATTGAAAATATATCCTTTGATTAAGTTTACGAAAATTGTAATTATAGGAATCAATAGTTGACCACGACATTGCTACTGAGTGTAGTGTTTGAAAATTGTAAATTCAGTTGCAGGCTATAACCTAAAGTTCAGGACATTTCTTATTAAGAAACTAAATAATTCTAACATTTAAAGAAGAAAACTGAACGAGAAATAAAGAAAATTATTACACTTTATAATAACAGTTTTTCAACTTTATTCTTTTTTTAGTATACACCCCGGTTAACCGAGATCGGGAAACCCGAAATCCGGGTTATCCGAGAAGCCTCCGAAAATTTAGTCCTATTGTATGTACAATTTTTTTAATTTAAAAAAATCTAAATTAGAACCTTTTTCAAAAACTTAAACATCTATTAGAAATTAAGTAGCGGCGTAAAAAAATGTGCCAATGACAAATTTTGAATTCAGTTTCTCAGAACTCGAAAAACGTTAGAAGTCCCCCTTTCCTTTTATGTCGGGCCGCCTATTTTCTCCCTCCTCAGAATTAAACTACGAAATAAACAGACTACTTTTTACTGTATTTCTTTTCACACGTTTATTTAGTGACTGAACGCCGGCTGACGAACTTCTAATGAAAAGATGGCGGGACATCCCTGTTCGAAAACGTTTGGAGGGATGCAAGAAACAAACAAAAATTACTGGGTTTTTTGAATGAGTAATTCATATGCTACAAACTATTAAGTATATTGATGTAACGTAATCCTAAAAATGTAATTTTAATTTAAATAAAGAAAATAAGTGTAGCATACAAAGAGCTTTTTGAATTCGTTTGTCCTTCAAAACCTTTCAAAACTGTAGTGTTAGATGTTCGCGGCTTAACCTAAAAAATAGTTAGGCCTACCGAAATGGCTTCCTTCTCTTTAGTTCGGTTAACCGGGGTTTTACTGTACATTGTTTTTCCTTAGTTACAATGTTTAGGAAAGTCGGATGCACGTAAACTAATTGGAGCTATTATTGGTGTTTTGTACTTAATTTTGTATAGTTGAATCGTTCAAGTTTGAATCAAATTGAAACTTTTATATAACAGGCAAAATGAATGCTAGTTATGAGTTATATATATAAAATAACTTATAGATGTTTACTCTAAGTCCGCTATAGGCGCTTGAAACATAAACTTCATCAAAGAAATTTTAACTTAATCGTTTTCTTAACCCTAAACTTCCCTGTTTTGTCGCACTTCTTAAACGAAGTATATCAAACAATAAACATTCGACCGACTTTTAAAATTTCTAATTAGATCCAATTAGAAAATCCCATTCGTAGACGTGAAGCCGGACACTGTTATGATTGTTTTTATGTAGGCTACATTTTAAAACCATCACAATATTACATTTCCTCAAAATTAAAATTAAAATATTTTCATATATAATTAATGAATAAGGTATTTTTTTAACGAAGACCTATAGGTCAAAGCATAATTTTAAAATCCATGTTGGCATGTTTTTCTTCATTTTAATTTGTCTTTTCTATCAAATTGCTAACAAATAATATATACTTGCGGTTATTTACCTAATTACTATAATCTGTTAGTGGGTGTTTGCCTCTATCGTATTTATAGAGTATATGTTTAAACTAATCTTTAAGCATATCTTAGTTATTGGAAAATCTCGTATTTTTTATATAGTTTAACAGCTGTAATAGCTTTTAGAATACTGTATATTTAAATTTTTCTTTTAGGTGGACCTTGATTTCAAGTCTGTTACGATAGTTGTAAAACGTCTGCATAAGTTTTACGAGTGGGCAGTGATAGAACTAGTACTACATAGGGGGAGAACGAAAGACTTTGTTGTGTAAATAAATATATGGATATTGTAATTTTTTGCGAATCTTAAAGAAATAAATACTAGAAGCCCTATAAAATTCTGGAATTTGAATTAATAACTTTAACGTAGCTAGAAGGTTTTCTTAATTGTTTTTCTTAATTCGCGCAAGAGATATTAGATTAAAAATGTATGATAAGAAATAATTTTGTACACCAAGTCTTATTATTCTAATTATTGTGTTACAGATAATGAACCAGTGGGCAGTGGCTCCTTACGACCAACATCTCACAACATCCGAAGGCCGTGAACTTTTAGACGATCAAAGCACCTTGGCTTGTCTTGGTTTATATCCTAACAGTCTTCTTTTGCTTCGGGTAAGTATTCTTCTGTTTAAAACTTGTTGTACAATTAATTAATCTCGATGCAGAATAGTTGATTTAGTAACTCATTTAGATTAAATACAAGGGAAGCTAGACAACATATTTTGTTCCATTGGCTATAAAAAGATTAACATTGAGATAGATCTACTTGGACCGGTAAACAGGATTACACACTTGCCAAAAACATTTCATAAATTGATTTAGAAACCTTGAATTGCATGTATCCTATAGACTCGTAGGTGAGAATACTCGTATGTACGGATGATAAGCCTACCAAGTCTCAGAGAGAATCTGGTGACGAGTATGTAAATGTTACTTGAATGTTTTTGAAGTGGAACTTTTCATCACCAATAAAGCTCTTCGACAACTGATTGCAAGCACGTGACTCAAAACACTAGCATCGTCATCTTAATTGACTCCAAATCCTCTCTGCAAGCCATAACAAATAATAAAAATTTGAATAGTAATGTTTTTAGTAGCATAAAATTATTAACAATAATGTGAACAGTATTATATTGCTGTGGATTCCATCATCTGTGTGGATACAATGAAATATGGCGGTGGGTATTCTTCCAAACAATGCAATCAATATTAAAATATCCTGCCAGCTGAAGTTTTTGATTGCAACAAATAATAAACTAAAGGACAAAACTTATAAATCCTTTTAACTTTGATTATTTCCTTAATACAGTTTTATACTTCCAATATTAAAAAAGAAAGTACTTTAGAACAGACATAGGTTTGCTCGCAAGATATTTCCATAGAGTAGGCTTTTTAACTCCGATAGGTGCAAAAGGATTTCGATAGTGAGAAGGAGGAGACAAGGTGAAGAAGCTTTTATGTAATGTTTCCTTTGATAGTTTAGTTAGGCCTATGTTTGTTTATGACAATTTAATTAAACACTACACCGCGTGAGGCGTGTATTAAGCATTAAGACATGGCTATCGTAGTGCTTTTCACGATGAGACAGCAATTAAAAACAATCTGAAAAACTTCTCGTTGGGTACCTTTTATTGCTTATGTTTTATTAAAAGTATTCACGATACATCAAAACATGAAATGGAATAAATGTGGCCAATGAAAAGGTTCTTGCAGTAGTGGTGGCGGGATGTGTATATCACCTAAAGCCACGTTTTGTTTTTACAGCCTCAAGGAAACGGCATCGGCAGTAGATTACAGTAAAACAGACGACGCGACGGCACGGGCTGTAAGACAACAAAACATGAAATGGAATAAATGTGGCCAATGAAAAGGTTCTTGCAGTAGTGGTGACGGGATGTGTATATCACCTAAAGCCACGTTTTGTTTTTACATCCTCAAGGAAACGGCATCGGCAGTAGATTACAGTAAAACAGACGAAGCGACGGCACGGGGTGTAAGACATCAAAATACTAGTAAACTAATAATTTATATTTTGTTTACAGACCAGTCCGTAAGTTCTAATTCGTGACGTCACTAACCGTATGATATTGTTAAGCTGCCTATTCAAATGAGTTATCGCTGCTCTCTTGGCGGTAATTACGAGTACATATCTAGTTTTCTATCGGTTTGTACGAAACAAATTCCAAGATAGCAGCGAAAATATAATATTTTTAAATTGTTAAAGAATTGTAAAGCTTATTATTACGACAAATACCAATATGCCACCAATTTCATCGAAACTCCATTGATACATAGCCTTACGTTGCATGTTCAGCTAACACTTTTTGTGAGAAAGTATGTGCCAGTTCCTGGTACCGTTTATTAAAACAGTTTTAAACACTAAATAAGCACAATATTTTTGTGTGGCTACAGGTAGTTCCTGGTACCGTTTATTAAAACAGTTTTAAACACTAAATAAGCACTTTTTCTTTTATTTATTATGTAGTTGTTATAAAAGTTTGTACTTTCGCATGTAGACAAGTTTTTTGTAAAAGACTGAAGACGTTAGTTAATTAAAAGCGAAGTAAGCGAGGGCCCGCCTAGCAGTTTATAAAATCTATAGATTAATAAATCGATGATTAAGGAATTAGCACTATATTCGCAATAAAGCTATTTAGTGGGTGGTATTGTCGGAGACAGTTTTTCTTTTAGTCGTTCAGGTAAATCCAGTTATAGAAGCAGATGGTGATGATACGTTGCATTTTGATTATATTATCCTAAAGAAGAACGTCAGCTGGACAGGCCAGTGCTATGAAACATTTATTAGTCCAAGTTTGGCAGCTGGCCCCTATTTACGTGACATACATTCTAACTTGCGGCGTCCTCTTGCTATTTAATACCAATAACGTTCTTTTATCTTCCCGCAGATTCAAATATATAGTCTTACTTTTATTTATAATGGCAAATTTATTGCTGCTATACAGTCCTGTACATATTAAATGTATTTACTGTGTTGAAGTATTGTAATATTTAAACAACCTCAAACTAAATCCCGCGCGTATTTTAAAGATACAATATGGAAGAAGAGCATTTACATAAACAGTATACATAGCCCAGCTAAGTACGGTTTAAGATTTTCTGAAATTAAGAAAATTTACGGATCCTAATAAAGTCTTATGATGAACGAATCCATAATTTACAGAATGCGTGATAACTTTCGATGTGAGAATATAAGTCTTTGTTTTTACCAAGACCCGTTTAGTCAAAAACCCATGAAGTGCCAAATATTATTTTTTTGCAAGTTGAATGATGTAATAAAAATAACTACGTTACTCTAATTTGCCCATTTGAAATATTTTGAAATAGATAAAATAATATTAAGACAACAAGCTGAGACTCGGCATAAATGTTTAAAATATATATTTCAAGTTTCAATTCGATATATTAAAATTCGGCCAATTTAGAATGAGCCAACGCTTCATATATGAATAAGATGTCCCCTTTTAGTGATTTCCCCTGCTGCAAAATACATTCCTGCATTATCGAATTTTTTCCAGACAAACCATTGCTCGAACGAAATAAATACATATGACCTTTTTTGTTGAAAAATACCTCCCCTACACGGTGGTATTTTTTATTTTCCTCTATCTTCATCCCAACTCGAAATATTAAGGATAATCGAAAAACATTATAATCGATTTTTTTTCGACTTTGGGAAATCGATAGACTGGTAAACTTTTTTTTATGTTAATATATATACTTTAAGGTACTTATAAAAAAAAATCAGCCGTATTGTAAATTACTGGAACTTTTGGTCTAAATTTACCCCTACCGACTGGCCTAAACCCCAAAGTATTACAGTTGATGGATGATATCAGCTCTTTTATTATATGTTACTCACTTACGTACTCTCGCTTTTACATGAGTTGATAATTTTGTGTAACTGGTGGCATTAGGGAACCCTTGGTGTGTGAGTCAGTTTATTAGAATATGGAAACAGTGAATTTTGAGTAATTGAGGTGTCTACGATTTATTATCATAAAATATACGGATTCTGCCAAGGGATCGGATTGGGTGCGTTGAATGTGCGAACACTATTGTGGTGCGCTCTGTCCGTGAGTCCGTGTATATGTAAATTTGTTTGCCGAACACGTCGCAGAACTTATTTTTTTTCTTGTAGATTTGGCTTTAAAATATTATAATTTACTTTTGAATATAAATAAATAAACTCAATTTGTTGACACAAAATTACTTGTAGGCTTGATAATCGTAATAATCAACTTACTTGAAATATTTTTTTTTTTTTGTTAACACTTTCAATTTCGATTGCAACACACAAATTTACGAAATTGAAGTCAAGAAACATAATGTATCATTTTCGTAAAAAAATTTTTAAATCGAACCTTTCATGTATAAAGAACAACGCAGCCGCAACTCCAGTTCGGAGCAGCGAGGCAGTGTGTTGCTTGGCGTCAGACAGTACACACATGCGTCGGCGTTGCTGTAGCTTCATTGCAAAGAC
>JAGFPH010000016.1:241409-260652 GCA_018207615.1 Philaenus spumarius
GTAATTCAGGTACCGTCCCCGGAACAAAGAACAAAACTGATACGAAGCTCCAGATAAATGTTTTTTTCATTATCAATGTAAGATAATTGGGCAATTTCTCCCAATCATAAACCCGTGTGCATTTTGTGAGCAATATAATTCGAAAGGTAATTAAATTTACTACAATCCTGTGCAAAGTTATTTCTAATACAGTTTCCGGAACAAGAAACAAAATTGATAAGAAGATCCCGATAAATGTTTTTTTCATTATCAATGTAAGGTAATTACGCAATTTTTCCCACTCATAAACCCGAGTACAATTTGTGAGCTATATCATTCGAAAGGTAATTAAATTTACTATTATCCTGTGCAAAGGTATATTTGGAACAGTTTCCGGAACAAGGAACAAAATTCATAGGAAACTTTCATTATATAATACTTGTTATTCCCTGATAAGAAAATTCGGCTATAGTAATGCGGCAGTGCTGTTTACGGGTTTTTTTTGCACTAACGGTGTTTCCATGGTTACAATTGGTAATTTTGCACACAAATATATTTTATATATTATAGCCTAAAGATTATGAGTTCTGCTGAGCTGAGGTAATAAAGTTTAAAGTCGAGAAGCGCTTATTCAGTAGGCCTACAAAGAGCTAATTTTCTCTGACCTCAAAAAGCCGACAAAAACCATTTTATATACTTTATCGACAATTAGTTCAATAAAATGTATTAATCTTTCCGTGATAATGATTAAAAAAAATTTATTTTTTAAACTAAAATTAAATAGCCATCATAACGATGTCGAAATCTATTTATAAATTATAACTTTACAATTTCGTACTTTTGTACTGTTGAATAAAGATGTGTTTATCTTCTTTAAACTATAAATAATAACACATATATATTTGAATCAGTGAATCATTAGTGAATATTTATTATTAAAGAAAAATGTTAAATTCTTCATTTATAAACGCAAAACCAAAAAAAAGGGGACGAAAGGTTGTGTAATGAAAGGAAAGGAATGAGGTTTAGGGAAGGGGATAGTGACTATAAATCAAGTAATCGACATCCAACGGCAAAAAACGCTATAAATTAAAATGAAAACGGAAGGAGAAGATATATGTGCGGACGGGAGCGGACTGGCCACATGCAAATACATATAAAGGAAGGGGGCTAAGACTTGCGACAGTTCTGCTGCTCGTGTCATATTGATGAAGTTTAGCGCTGAGGAAATTATGTTTATTATAGCTATCTTACTTGCTTTGGTAGGACAAATTATCATTATAATAATATTTAAGGATATAACGATTGTTTTGGAAACATAGGTCCGAAACGCGTAGTTTTCATGGTGCGATTTTTACGAAATATCTACCTAGTTTTTCATTTCATGGTCCTTAGACGTCGACAAGATTATGAAAATAAATTAATATATCTATATCACTTTTTTGTGCACACGATAACTGCCAACTGATATATAAAATGTAGAGATTGAAAACCTCGGTCGAGGTTGTTAGTTGTCAAAATCGGGCTGAAATGGGAAAGTTTATTCGAAAAACTATGCCCAAACATTAGCTCAAGAGGAAAAAATGCACAACTTCCTTTTCGGGCATAGTATTAAATTTGTTCTAATTTATTAAAAAATTATAAATATTATCTAAAAAGATTGTCTGAAACAATGTTTGGTATACGGCTAACCCTTACCAAAAAGAGGTCATTGTCGCAGAACAAAGATTCATTACTACCTTTTTTTAAGTTTTCTAAAATTTACTAACACTTAGTGCAAGAGGCAGATAAATTTGATAAATCCTTAGCTTATGTAAGTAATGCGAACTTTGAAATCTACCTGCTACTGTAGGCCAAATCGTTTGGAATTTTTGAACAAAAACATTATTATAGAAATATATAAGATACTGATTTCAAATTTGATTCATTCATTATTCATGTTAAGTTTCATGTCGCACCAACAGCAAGTACTTTACGTAATAGTAATTTCAAAATGACGGTTGCTTAAAATGTATAACGTCAAATATGTCGAAAACCGACAACTTTACAAGAAATATTATTATTTTTTCTGTAACTCAAATTTATCCGATCTATAAAAAACTAGAAATGTGTTAAATAGACTAGCATAGCCTAATTAATGGTAGGCCTATCAGTATTAATTTGTGAGGTTTGTAGACAATTATCAAGAAATTGTGTCATTTTTAAAACAAACCATTAATAATCATGTTGTCAAGAAAAATTGACAGCAATAAATAGTAGTTTAAGGTTTAACTTATCTTGGAGAAGCTGGTGATAAGTGATAGTAATAAATAAATAAATTTAAAATGTATATACCTAATATTAAGATTGTAAAATTAATTGTTTTAGTAATTTGAGTTATTTGGGTAATAGTTTGTCTTTTACTATAGTTTTGATGTTAAATAAAATTTTTTCCCATTAGACCTAATGCTAATTTTGAGTAAATTAATAATTATGCTGTCATTTATCTAAAACAGACATGATTTTATTTAATTCATGAAAATTAAATTGAAATTAAGTAACGTTCAATAGATTTTATAATCGTTACAGAGATTAATAAGTATTTTGATATACCAGTTATTTATTTTTCAACACAGGAGGAGATTGGTTAAAATTGACTTTAAAAAACAATAACATTTTTGTGGAATTAAAAAAAAAAACAATTGTAAATAGTAAAAATGCAGTATAAATTTCCTCTGTTGTAGGAATATGTGAAAAAGTTAAATTTTGCACGCATGTAGTTTAAGTAATGTCGGTTCATTTAAAATTATTTTGGAAAAAAGTATGGAACTATAAATCCTTTTTGCACCAACCTCCTCAATAAGAATTGAAAATAATTTTAAATCTTCCCAACTGTCAACGGCTCTACTTAAGTATTTATTAATAATGTCGGTTCATTTAAAATTATTTTGGAAAAAAGTATGGAACTATAAAACCTTTTTGCACCAACCTTTTCAATAAGAATTGAAAATAATTATAAATCTGCCCAATTGTCAACGGCTCTACTTCAGGGTCGGCTCTAGCTGTCGGCCATGTTGGCTGACACTCCATAAGACCAATGTTAAATTAAAATCCAAATTTTTCCTTTATTTTTGATCGGAAAATTATAAACGATATGTCATTTTAAAGCTATGGTCAATATGCATGCAAATGGCTTTTTAAAAACTAAGAAAAATATTTTGTTTAATATTTATTAACAATTTAAAACATTGATTTTTAATATTTTTTTATGTTGTCACTATTAATTATAGCGAAAAACTACCAAGCCATTCGCCTAAAGAATTTCGTCCTTAAGATTTTGGTATTTTTTTTAAACGCTATTTGAACAATTGCGGGTTTTAAATGGATTTAAGCTGAGCAATGTCCGTGTAACCTACCACCGCTATAGGGTGATTTTAAAAATTGTTTACGTTGTAACTATTAATTATAGCGAAAAATTACCAAGCCATTCGGATGAAGAATTTTGTCCCCAAGATTTTGGTATTTAAAAAAACTCTATTTGAATAATTGCGGGTTTTAAATGGATTTAGGATGAGCAATGTCCGCGTAACCTACCGCCGCTTTAGGGAGTCGCAGGTTGCTTTCTGTTTTACTAGAGTCGACCCTCTGTAGTGGCAGCCATCTTGGATTTTTATCCCATAAGAGCAATGTTAAATTTCAAACCATTTATTTCGTTTATTTTTTATCATAAAATTGTTTGCAAGGTCTCATTTTAAGCACAGTTACAATACGCATCCGTCTTGCAATTTACATTTTTTTTAAATGCTTTTGATTTTGACATTTTGTAAGTACAAAGTTTGAATTTTTTCCCTAATACACTAAGAAATTAATAACGAAAAATAATTTGCAAGAAGGATCCGAAATTTTATAAAGAATATTCAGTTTTTTTTTTCAACACTCAATTACAAAAGATAGACTTATAAAATGGTTTGAAATGAGGCAATGTCAGCGCAAGAAATTGCACTGTTTAGATAGGGATATAGTGAGAGGCGTTTGCGTTCTGGTGGATTTCTCGTTTACTGGAGCAGACCCTTAAGTATTTATTAATAATGTCGGTTCATTTAAAATTACTTTGGAAAAAGTATGGAACTATAAACCCTTTTTGCACCAACCTCCTCAATAAGAATTGAAAATAATTTTAAATCTGCCCAACTGTCAACGGCTCTACTAAAGTATTTATTAATGTTAAAATTATTTTGAGAACATACTTAATACCGGACACATAAGTCTAGCGACATGTTTTGGAAAGCGTCTTGGTTTTACCTCAAGAAGGATTATATCAAACGAAATCAATGGCACAAAATGTCTAGGACCTTGTATTATAAACTTTATCAATTGACTAAGGGTGTTTCACCCCCACGTCATCTACCTAGCTTAGTGTTTTCTTAGACTAAAAGGAAGGGTGACTTTTGACCGCAAAGGGTAAAATGTCTTAGATCACCGCACTGTAAGTCTAGTGCGGTTTCCTGCCGCTAGAGGCACTCGTCAATAACAAGTTCATTTAATACAGGATGCCACATGTACAAGATTATACAGCTCATTATTTCCAAGCTTATATTTGATCAATTTATTTTTTGTTCTTCATACATGTTTACGTATTAATTACAGTAAGCAGACCATAGACGACCCACCGGTCCGTGCATTGTCAAATGGCACGCAAAATAGTTCTTCTAGAATTAATACATTAATTTAGACTATATTGATTTTAGACTATACAGGGTTAGTTAAAAGTCTGGAGACTCCCTCTTAACTCTCCACCGAGCATTGATAGAAAATCCAAACCCGGGGGTTGTTTATAGGTCATAAAAGCACACTTCCCCATGCATAGTTTTGAGTGGTCCGATTTTTATTTTGTACGTCATTTTCCTAGTCTTAAATAGACCTTTAAAAATGAGGTATCACATGACCATACTTCCCATTTAAAAATATTGAGTAGCACCCAAAATTCCGATTTTGAGTTGGGGAGCAACGTTGCCCTATGCATGGGGAAGTGTGCTTTTATGACCTATAAACAACCCCTGGGTTTGGATTTTCTATCAATGCTCGGTGGAGAGTTAAGGGGGTGTCTCCAGACTTTTAACTAACTCTGTATTATAAAAGCGTTGTCATTTTTCCTGCTATTTTTTAAAACAATTTCACAAAGGTCTTAATTTTTGTAGTAAATATCAGACATTTTAGTGTTAGGTATTTATTTATTTTTCGCTTGAGGTACACAATTTGTCCGAATTCCTTTTCGAGATATTAGCGACTTTATGTCGATTTATTTCAACACGTTTAGGGCCGCCATTTTGTTTAGGATGAACCTTTTGAAGTCAGATTTGCGGCATTGTATTCTACTAAATTAGACCTTTAATTTGATGTACAACTCAACCCACGCTCTAATTTAAGATTTTCTTCTGACTCCTTGTGGGCCGTCCCCTCGAAGTGGTAGCGGGTCATTGAAATTGTGGTAAAATAGTGTTTTATGCCCAGTAACAGTGTACCAAGTTATATAGTTCCATCTGTAACGGTTAAAAAAATATTAACCCGTTCCGGGACTTTTCACCGGAAAGTTCTGCGACGTCTTTTTGTCACCCCTACTACCTGTAAGGGTTGGTCTTATCGAAAATTGTTTCATACTAAAGTTTTACATAATAGATAGGAAAAACTTTTGCTTCCCCTGTTATCCACCTCTTCAGTTATTGTTGGTATTACCTTGTTTTGGCACTACTCTTATACAGCATAACAACTGTAACCGGATGCAATAATTATGAGGGCTATAGTTATTGTTCAGTAGTGTTCAAAAATGCCTCCCCATTTCTACCCCCTTGCTACTATTACGTCTATTAAAGAACTCGGCTGAGACGACCATGTACTAGGGAATATGAAACACAAAACTAAGTAGAAATATTCCAAAATTCAAGCTACGTTAACAACTGCGCATAACATTGAAATTATGAAACTTATTTCCTAACTATAGAAAATAATAATTTTGTATATATGCGATACTGTTTAGGTTTCTCATTTACCTAATGAGTAACTTTTTAAGTGCAAAAATAATTTAGCAAATGAAATATAATTATACTAATTAAATATACATTTATTTACAGTATACCTTCTATTCCAGGAAATTTAGATCTGACGCAAACCCCTCACAAACGCATTTTGTATATTAGCCTACGAACGTACACTTATACAACCACACTCAAAGTTACAAATAGCCACGCTGGTACACTCGCATATAAACTTACATTAAAATATTTATTCATCCATATTAAAATTTTCTTTAATATTCATTAATTGAGCTAAATTTATGCTGGTAATAAATCCTGCTTTTAAAACCCGACGAAGTATTTTTTTATTATGAATAGACTTAATAACATTTCGATCGTGTTGAATAGCCTATGAAATATAATATTTATAATTATTAGCATTTAGTACTTATAAATACAACTTGGGTTAAATATATATAAATGTCAAAGTCTACGGATGTGTCGTTGAGTACAGATGTGCATAGGTATGTGTAAATCCTGTAGTAGAACTGGTTATAGTGGTTATGTGACAATCTGAGAATAATAAACATCCATTACAACTAACTGTAAATGTTAAAGAAGCTGTTTACTGCGATATTAAGAAATTATCGAGTAAAGTAATAATAATGTAACTCACTTGTCACATAGATGACTGTAATGAGTGCTTCTGACAAGTGCCGTAGCCTACATTTTAGATAGAAAGTTGTACTTATATTTAAAGAGGAATCATTTGCTTCAACAGATTCTATAACAACCCGTACATAATTTGTAAAGAGTCAAAAAGTGGGTATGACGTTAACCATATCAGACTCGGATAGTTAAACCATTTTGGCCTAAACCAATTAATTCCTTTTCAACATTTTACAATCGGCTTACAATCTTGAAGGTTTCTTTATTGAATATCTATACTAATATTATAAAGAGGTAAAGTTTGTTTGTTTGTTTGTGTGTTTGTTTGTTTGTTTGTATGTAGGGGGTAATCTCTGGCTCTACTGAACCGATTGAAAAAATAGTTTTACTAATAAAAAGCTACACTGTCCCTGAGTAACATAGGCTATAATTAATTTCGGTAAAAAACTTTTTTTATTTCAATATATTTGTAAATTTAGTCGGGAAAAAATCTTAGGTTAGGTTTAGAATGATAAATCAACACATGTATTTACATTTAATACCATAGCAACCAATTGAATAAAATAACAGATAACATAGCTGCTTTAATATTTCCATTAACAGCTGATTGCAAAATTTGAAGCAATTATTTTTGTATTTCCACCTTTTAGGTTAGGGTTTTAAAGTGTAAACCTGAGCCTTGCTGGTTCTTTTAACCATTATTAACTGCTGTTATAAAATATAAGAAATAATTTGGTTTGAACATTTAACAATATTTACCATCTTAGTTTTGATGTTATTATTAATACTACACACCTTTATTATAAATAAAACATAACATATGTTTTTAGAAGGTACCATTGGGGGTTGGCGTGCGGAGCACGCAGGGGTCTCCCCTAGTAATTACTATAATCGAAATATGTTTTCAAGTTAGCTGTTTTAAAAATCTCCAACTATGAAAGAATAACAATGAATTTGGTAGTTTACGATTTTATAGCAAATCATCCTAAAAATGGCAAGTTTAGAATCAATACAAAATTCGTTAAAATTGACTCGGTGCAGATACACAAATATATGTGCATATACTTCAGGAAAAACACATTTTGTTCTCGTTATATTTGAGTATAGATTTAACATAATATTCAAAACATTTAAGTCAATGTTATATATAGCTGTGTCGTTATTTTTTACACACATGTTTGCAATTTAAAATTTGTAATAAACTAAACATTTATTTTAAATTCAAACCATAAAATTTGTTTCCCTTTTAACTGTGTTGTGAATTTTAAGATACCTCATGGTTTTGACAAAACTAAACGTTTCTAGTAATTGAAGAATTTGGTCCGTTTTTATAAATTAAACACTTTTAATGGCTTAGGATACCGGACAGATGTTCCGAATCAAAGCCGATGACGGAGTAACTCGACCCGGAAGAACGATTGGGGCGCCAAATCTGTCGTCTAAAGTATATAATTTAGGCCTACTGCAGTTCAAGCGTGCTTTGAGACCATGTGTGTTTCCGTGGGAAACATTGAGGAGGTCTCCTAGCACACATGTGTTTTTTAACCCTTCAACAAGTGTATGAAGCTCATCTTCCATTCAGAGACCTGCCTACATGTAAACATAGGTTGTTTATCAAATCAAATACTGCCTATCTGTATAATTTACTTAATTCTGCCAGCCAACATTTTGACGCAAACTTATAATATAATTAATTATATGACTATTGGATTGTAAAATATAAGTTAGTCGAGGAAATTATCAGTATATAACAAATTTAACAAACTAATATACTTTCAGAGAACAAAAAAACAAGTGAAAACTGTTCCTGACAATAAAGAATTTAAGAACCATACATTACACAGGCTAGCATAATACAATTCAATTGTTTCCCACATTGCTAGGTTGCAATGCGGTGCGTTGCTTGGTTATAATAAAAGCCTTTTACAGCCTCACAAATTATAAGAATATAAATAACTAGGAGAAACCCCTGCGTGCTCCGCATGCCAACCCCGTTCGAACCTTCTATACACATAATCATGTTATGTTTTATTTATAATAAAGGTGTATTATTAATAATAACCTCAAAGCTAAGGTGGTAAATAATGTTAAATGTTCAAGTCAAATTATTTCGTATATTTTATAACAACAGTTATAATAAAGGTTAAAAGAACCAGCAAGGCTCAGGTCTACAATTTAATAAAAACCTAACCTAAAAGTTAGAAAATACAAATAATTGCTTCAAAGTTTGACAAACAGCTGTTCTATGTGTTATTTTATTCAATTATTTGCTATGGGAATAAATGTAAATACATTCAAGAAATAGGCCTATGAGTTGGTTCATCAGTCTAGGCCTAACCTAAGAATTTTTACCGACTAAATTTACAAATATTGAAATAAATAGTATATTTCATCACTAGGACTGAAAGTGACGCTTAAAGTTTCGATACGAGCTAAAGTTTAACGACCGAGGCTAAGCCGAGGTCGGAAAATGAGCGAGGATCGAAAAGCCACTTTTGGCCCGTGTGATGAACGATAATTTTCATCACAATGTGATTAATAATATTAATAATAAATTTAATATTCTTTTTTCAAAATAACCTATCGTTTCTAAGTAACATTCCTGAAGTACAATTCCAACATAGTTTACGTTTACAGAACTAACTAAATTATTGAGATCAGCTGATTTTAATATCAATAATGATACAAATAAATACCTTCCTTAGTTCTAAGAATTTATAGGCATTGATTTTTAAGGAAAAGTTTATCTTGTCTTCGCTGTTTTATTCTGTCCTTATGTTATCGCTTTCAACCGAGAATAGCGCAAACATTACACCTGACATTGCTTAAGTTCGTTAAATTAATTGGAACAGCTTATATCAAATCATCGAGTAATATTAATACACAATACACTACTACCGATACTGGTACATGAATAAACGTACTGATGTACGTTTTTAAATAATACATTAAAAGTTATTTATTTAATGTAAATACAGTAGGATCAATATATATAGTTTGTATTGTTACTCACGTTTGTTTCTTTGTTAAAATCGTTATTATATCTAATAAATTAATAAGACGACATTTCAAATCATAATGATTATTGATAGCGCTACTGGTGTTATAATTTATAACTAGTTTAGAGATCGGCAAAAATCTCCAGACCGAGAAAACTCTATTTTCAATGCTCAAAGCTGATATTGAAAGTGACTATTTTCGATACAGTGTGATGAAAAAACGTTTTTATCAAAATGAATTATAGATTATGTTACTCAGGGATAGTGTAGCTTTTTATTAGTAAAACTATTTTTTCAATAGGTTCAGTAGTTCCAGAAATTACCCCCTACATACAAACAAACACATTTGACCTCTTTATAATATTAGTATAGATAAATAAATCATGTTAACATTGTGTGAGTAATTTCATAAAATCCTATATGGCATAGTATAATATTGTTAAGTATTTTTTATCAACAATAGTATTTTTTTCGATTACAATAAGAGACATTTACTTCTTTATAAGTGAAAGCAATCATGCGAAAAATAGAGCGAGAGATTTTTTCGCAAATCATATGCAAGTTCCCCTTTAAATAATTGCATCTGGAAAATTACAATAATTATAACATCTGCTGGCTCATTCATTTTTTGGTTCGGTCTAAACATTTTAATAACTAAATATGCAGTGGAAAGAGAAAGTGATTTGTTTAAAGTTGACACTTACAAAGTGAATAAGGTGCAGAATCCCATAAACACATAATAAAGTTAATGAGGCTTGGTAAAAATGTGTTTATTATAGAGGCTGTTGCAAGTTGAGCGAGACCAAGGGTTGAAATAAAAAGGGGGAAAGTTTAACTGAAATCATTAAGGCTTTTATATTCATTAGGTTGTCAAAGTCGTTGAACCTTGAGGAGATTTGTTGTTTTTATTTCAAACTGTACGTTTTCAAAACGAATTTAAAGTTTTGGACAGTTGAGAATATTGCTACTTTTTAGGACACGTATATATATTTTTTAAATATCACTATAATAATATTTTGGCGTATTAATTTAACGCATTGCAAAAAAATAGATTAATTAATCGAAATTAAATCAGCTAATTAATTTTTTTATAGTTTTTTAGATTTTATAGATCACACTCTGGTCTAAAATAGTTAATTATAAAATTTATTAAATTAGGTAAATTGTATTTTATAAATGTTTTCTGGTATTAAACACTACCTTAATGGTGGGATATTTCATCTCGTCTTTAGAAAATTGTTTTATATAGAAAAAAGGGATATTGTTTAGTGTAAATCTCAAATTTTTATCCTTATTTAATAATAGCAAGTTGATAATTATAGAGGATTTTAACTGCTTTTAATTCTAAGTTGAATGTTTTACAAACTTTATTTTTCAATAAACCGTATCCAAAATTTAGAAGTTTAACCCTAAAACTTATATAAATAGCCTATGCTATAAATTTTGTCTAAAATGATTTCTTTTCCATCATGTTATTTTGCGTTTTTTAACAATTAAACCTGAGAAGTTTGAGCTTGACTGGAGCGCCAAACATTCTGCATAGCCAGTTGATTTACCAAAATAATTGCATTCATAACTAGAAGGCTTATGCTTCCTGACGCATGCGCAGGCCAAAGTTTTGATTAGGACAGAGGCACTTGGATCGGCATAGGTTGGTAGGGATAGAGACGACCTTGATCCTCTAAAATGTATCGTATTGTGATTGATTCCTTTGTCCGTTGGTATGTAAATCGAATATGACAGACAAGTGCCCTATTTAACCCTTTATAGGGCATAGGGATAATAATTTCCCACCATGTTTCCAAGGAAACAAGTATTTCTATCTTTATAAACCAATGAGATACTATTTTCCCACTTTCTGTACTAATACACAACATATATTGCATCTCTTTTTCTTCTTCTTCTGTCTTCTTTATTTATATCTCCTTGGCTAAATCACCTGATAAATGCAAAAGTGGGAAAATATTATCCCACTGCCCACCACACGCATAGTTGTTTACCATTGTTGTGTAGCTGCAAGTTCAACACCAAATTGTAAATAGAAGATTTATCAGTTTATAACTTTTGAAGTAAACATTAAAAAGTACAACTAATTTAGATTATTGTTACACTTTTATTTTAAAAATAAAGGAAACGCTGAAGTTATATATATTAAAAACAATGTTTACAATGTTTTTAGGTTAGGTTTCATCATTACTTTTGGGATTTTTTTGTAGTTGGAAAATTGTTAGTTATTTCTAACAATTACATACCACTATGCTCAGAATTTATTGGGCTACATGTACATATTTATTGTTGGATGATATATATTTTGGCTGACGTAATATTTATACAAATCCTCCAACTGGTCCAGTTGGAACCACCTTTGTTGTTGCTTTGACAAAGGTTAGGGGTAAAACAATGTGTAGGGCCTACATGCAATACGTTAAAAACAAACTACAGAATGTCAATAACGCTAATTGATATGATGTCAACTACTTAAGTAAATCTTTATATATAACATAGGTTTCCTTGTAATATTTCCCACTGGTATGTGTGTGTGCTATATGCCGTTTTAGGTCAGACGGATAATAATTTCCCACCCACCCTAAAACACAATAAGTAACAGGTAGTAAACAATTTTGTATTATTTTCTTATGTTTCTAAATTCCGTTTAAGTAAATAAAGCATAAATCTTTATATATAACGAAGGTTTCCTTGTAATATTTTAGTAATATTTCCCACTGGTAAGTGTGTGTGCTACATGCCGTTATAGGGCAGAGCGATAATAATTTCCCACCCTAAAACACAATAAGTAACAGGTAGTAAACAATTTGTTTATTATTTTTATGTTTCTAAATTCCATTCGAGTAATTGTAAAACAAAAAAACAAAAATTTTTTATGTCCCAGTCTTTTGCCCTATAAAGGGTTAATGGTTCAGTTTTTGCCTTTCAAGCCTACTTAACGTTAAAAATTTGACTTTTAACCGGTGGAAAAGTAAAACATAATTTGCAAAAATAATTAAAATTGTTTTTGCTGATTTCAAAATGGCTGTAAACGGAAATAAGTTTAAAAACTTTTAAACTCTAATTCAAGAAAATATTGTATCTGTACCAATTGTATAGTCTGGTTATCGTCTTTTTAGAAATAACTATTCATATTGTATTTTTGAAACAAAAACAATAGGAAATAAGTTAAACGTCTTCTGGAATAGAAGTGATGAACCGTTTAAGTCATAAAAATGTTTTATTTAAAAAAAATGTTTGTCATTAATTGTATAATTATGATTGTTTTACAGGTGGACGAACCTACCGCCGACGCAAATACCTTAGATGACATAATAGAGAGTGTGCAACCAGAAGCTGGGTTTAAAGGTAAGTCTTTTTATTTTCCTTACCTTGATTGTAGTTTTCAATTCACTAACCGAAGTATCAATAGAAACAACTTGTTGTGGCTTAGAAAGATACTATCTGGATGCTTTACGGGAGAGAAAAGTGATAAAGTAGCAACTGTGCCAAATATTTACAAGTTGTATTCTAAGTTGAATTGTTGCTCACTGGTAGCCGAATATAAAAAATATCTACAAAATAATTTATTACAGATCATTGTTGGCTGTTATCGGATGTTGATAAAAAAATACTAGGTGATTATCAGAAATTAGTAGAAGACAGTTTTTAGCTTTGTTTAAATAATATATATTATATTGTTTAGTTTATTTGAGAAATAATTCAGCCATACGAAATGACACAAATTGTGCGCAAACAATCGAAATTTCATACGATTTGTGAAACTAATTTCGAAATGTTTGAGTGTTTTTATAAATTCAGCTCATTGAATTAGGTAAATGTTTCGAAATTGTTTTAAAACTATTTTAATCCTTCGGAAATAAATTTTTTATTAAAAAAATAAGAAATCTTCTTACTAAAACAAACGATGTACCTAGGTAGTTAAGGAGTACTACGAATTAGATGAATCGAACAAGATCCGAAATGATATTTTTAGTACGATCTGTGTACCCCTATAAAAATAATAGTAGGCCTTACCTCTATAGGCAGAAACAGGTTAATCGAAGCTCAGTAATGAAACAGTATAAACTTATATGTATCAAATTATTTACTGTTTTTGCAATATTTTGTGTAGAGCGAATTTAAAAAATATATATGTTATTTGGTCGTACAAATTTGCTTTGTGCGATGGCAATATTTTGAATTTATTGAAGCGAATATTGGTGTTTGTGTATTTTAACGCCATCCTAAAATTAAACTAACAGTATGTTCAAATTTTTAATTTTGAAGAAGCTGATGGACGTGCTTTTTGAATGAATTACTAGGCTTAAGACTTAGAAAGCTGTCAAGCTATGAAACGCGTATTAATCCTTCCGCATCGATCTACCTTTCCTCTCCAAAACAACATACTTTAATCAAACCAGCTGTGGTAAGTAATCTTCTAGTTCACCCCTACAAGCGTGCGTGCTAAACCATCTCGAAAATATATAAACCTTATCTAGCTACTATTATACTTCTTTTAAAAACTGTTAAACTGTCCACCAAACCTCTTATTGATTTCGTCGCGAAAAATCTCAAAGATGGCCAAAATAAGAACTGTATTTCGTGTAACAGTTCTTAACGTAGGCCTACAGTTTATATTTATCTGATACGCTTTAACAGCATTTCTGAATTAAGCTACGGCTATACTTATACGATCAGAGCCGACCCGGTCCGTCGCGGAATTCCGATGTAGTGGCTAAATGTATCAAAACTGCACCGTTCCGACATGTGTCGGAATCTACTGTGAATTGCAAAATCATCATGGAATCATCAGTGCTCTTCGTCTAGCTCGGAAACCAACGAAGGATTTTTGATGATTGTGTTGGATGAGGAAAGAAAACAAAGACAAATAGTGACACATCCTATCAATCAAAAGCGACAAGTAAATAGAAAAAATATTGTTAAACTTAAATTTTGCATAGGCTAATAATTTCGAAAAGCATTATAATAAACAAGTTGTAGTTGTTTTTGTCAGTTGAAACAACGTAATTAAAAAAAAAGAATAAAACGAAAAATGCGCGTCTGTTGTGATTAGTCCAGTAATGTCAATTAAGTATTACCAATTTCATAATAAAAACCTGGGTTAGAAATATGAAGTTTTAGGTTCTACTCCAACATCAAAGAGTCAATATTGTTTTGTTGCTTGTAACAACCGAGTCCTTTGGTAAATTTTTAACAGCTTCAAGTAATCTGCATATAAAAGTATATTACCGCGTTTGATGTTTTGTTTATCTAATTTTTTTAAACTATGAGATATATATTCAAAGTCTGATACATATTATTTTACTGTATCACTGTTATTGTTTGTATGATTGTTTTTAAATTCGAGTCATTTAATTATAAATAAAGACATCTTTTCAACAAAGCAAGTTTCTTAAAATATCTTCTTTTTTTTAAAGATATTATATATACTGATAGGCAGATAAGTTAGGGTAGGCTGGTTACCTTTTGCACTACATTAAGAAAGTTCAGGGTACACTTTGTGTTTCATAAGTATTAACCTAGGCTATTTTGTATAGGAGTTTAAAATTCTAATGTAGTAGAAAAACTTTTTATACAAAAATTATTTTATTTAAAAGAATTAACTATTTAAAAAAATGTCACTGCCTTTGATGTAAATTTAACATGTTATATGAATATTTACTTGATTTTTCCAGTCATTTGGAGAATTTCATCACCTTTTTTCATCACGAATTTTCCCGATTGTTGACGAAAGAGACCGAACGTTATTTCTGATCGGGAGCTGTGGCTATATCTATCTGATCCGCGCAGAGCGGAGCCGAGCCGACCCGTTCCGGTATGCTCCCAGATCATGAAAAAAATTCGGCTCTGCGCTCTTATAGATTTAGCCACTCCCATTTAAATACAAAGAAAGAATACCTCCGGAAAAATTCGGCTCCGCTCTGCTCTGATCGTATAAGTAGGCAGCTTTAGTATTACTTGCAGATTCAGTGGTACAACTAGCTAGCAATGCTTTCCTTTAAATCTGTTTGCGATCATCACTGATTAAAAAAATTGTCTTGCTAGTATCTGATACTCTCGCTTACGATGAGAGAGCGATAGCCGATAATAACTGGACTGAATATTCAGCTAATTCAGACAGATAATAGATTACCTACGGAACATAATAACTTCCAAGCAAAATAAGCGACACCTTTATATAATGGTATGTGTGCGTAACACAAACATTGATATTTATGGAAATATTTTAGTCTTATACTTAGACCATAATTGAAAGAAATTGACGTCAGCTCCTTTTGATTAAAGGTTTAATTAAGGACAAATTTATTATTTTTGATGGATTTGTATGGGGTTTCAAACAATAATTTCAATATTTTAAGAGTAATCGTAAACAATATAAGCTTTCTTAATAATCTAGTTATTTTGATTATTAACTTATTAATAGAATCCGAAACACGAGTTAAAAATTTATGTTTCGACGATCTCGCTGCTTGCGATTCAAACCGGCTGTTTCGCTACTAGTCAACCTGCAAAGTCGTCTCGCGCACGCATTCCAGCACAAAGCTTTGGATGGTGCTCACAGTAGAGGAACGGTAAGCGGGCGATTAGCAGACGCTGAAACTTATGTCCCGTATTCCCTCCCCCGCGACACCGCTGTCTTTACTCGGACCAATTTTATTAAAATCAAACTGTAGCCTACACTCGGAATTTTTCTTACGGTGAAGAAGAAACTTAAAAATAGTTTCAATAAATAACCCGATCTAAAGATTGTTTACTGATATTTGTAATATACAGTCTTGCTCCATTCCTGCTCAATGTTATTGTAACATTCGTGTTTATTTAAATACTGTGTTTATATATGAAATCTACAAAATACTCACGATGGCTGCATGTCTAGACTCGCGAATAAGAAAATCGATAATATTAATAATAAGAATCCATACAAACTGCTAAAAAGATCCCTACTCGAATTCAAACAACGAACGGTCAAACCAGATAACCCTTGCATTACAATATTGTATTGTTTCCTTATTTTTTATACATTTTAAAGTATAAAGTGTATGTTCTGTAAAATTTAGCTAATTCATTTATGGAAATGCCTAACTTTTCTGGATTAATGTCCAATAAGCCCATTATTGATTTAAAATACAGTGTTCTTGCTAAAATAAATATAAAGACAATTTCAACCAATATTTTGTTTGTTTTTGTCATCCTATGTGATTGTGATTTAGTTTGCCACTATAGCCTGTACATAAAAACTCAAATACTATGTAAAAAATTGTAAATACTGTACTTAAGAACCTCAATTTTCCGTCCTAAAACACACAAAAAGCAATTGGTTTTCGTAATATATAGAGAGAGATATTATAGCAAACGTATATTTGTAAATGTCAAAACCATTAGAAATTAGCAATTGTACGGACTATTTGATTGTGTTAAAACTGTAAAGTGTTTGAAATGAAACCCCTTTGTTCATAGAACTGTATCTTTTATTGCAGACCTATTTCTCCAGTATTGATATTAATAGGACAGTTTTTGTTGTCTGCTTAATGAATGGGGCGCTCTGGGTGTAATGACTGATAGCCAGCTTAAACGTGCTGATTGGCTGTCTGATTGATCGGCCGACACCAATTTCTAAAGTGCCTACTTCATCTTGGAGAATTTCAATCCTGTCTGATATTGTCGCCTTTACGACACCAATCTAGTATAATATTTCATTTAACAGTAAATAGAACCCCATCTTTGTAGCGTTCGATGTTTTGTTGTATTCGACAAATTGCGTTAATTATTTCTATTTCCGAAAATATTGTCCAAATTAATCAAAGGAATACGTTAATACACCGTAGATTTGGTCTTTTCAGCCCTAACTTGGAGAGCTTAATAGTCAGGTTTAAATGAGATAATTTCCATGAGATAAATATAAATTAATAGACTTTTTTAATTGTTTTAATCCTTCTTTACCGATTATTCTTTTGATAATTGTTTTAACAATCTTAAACTCGCAAGTAAATGATGTAATTATACTTTATTATTATTTTATTTTCTGGTATGATACAAATGACATGTAGAGAAATAAAAAATGTCAACGTCTATTTCGTAAAAAAATTCATTGCAAGTACAACTTAAAATGAGCCCACCGATATTTTCATCTCCTTCAGCCTCCAGCTAATCTTACAACCGTCTGCCCTTAAAAACTACCAGAACACTTAAACATATTTAAAATAGCCTAATAATTTTAATTTAATTTTAGTATTACCATTTTGAGTAAATGCATTTTTAAATTAATATTTAAAGAAGTGTACTTTCTACTCTAAATAATCAAACCCTATCAACTCATGTTTTTATTCTTTTTTCAATCGGCAACATTAATTTGTTATTATTTTCTGTTATCTTATGATGCCTTAGTAATTTTTTTGAATACCGTCATTTTGAAACAATTATTTAAAAATATTTTTAACAACTACTAAGCACGCCATGCTGTTTTCCATTTCTCAAGAAACTTATAGTGCTTTGTAAACAACTTACAATGGTCGAGCATAAGGTTTATGTCATGTCGATTCCGCCCACTGAATCAGCTGACTACAAACCATAACTCTGTCACGCTTTACAATATCCGAAGCTTTAAATGTGTTTACCGACTATGATAAAACCAAAAGGAAGAAAGATTTCTTCTAACGCCTAAACTAGTGAACTGATTTTAATAGGATAAAATACAGGATTACAGTTCCACATTTTCTGAATAAACAAAACATCTGTCAAGTCCGTGTCCGACAATGTAGGATTCCGTAGCTATTATTATTATTAAGTCGAATGCATACTACGCGTTATTGTACGTCTCGTTGATGCTTAGGCGGCATATCCATTAAGTTTCGTAGGTCAACTGTTTTACAATTCATTTAGTGAAACATTTTCCTTGGTATATTGTTTAACATTAATAAGGTGAATTTATAAGCTGGTTTTTAGTCTATTAAAAAGAAAAATAGCATTTTAACATGTAGGCCTACTGTATTTCATAACTTTAATTGAATGAAAGTGCTATTTTTAGTGAATAATTAGATACATCATTTTTGTAAAGTTACAGGTGGGAAAGACACATTTTTAACAAATTTGAGATTTGATACCTAGCGACTGTAAACTGAAAAATAAAGTGTAATGCCATCGTTAATTGTTGAACAACATGGTGAACAAATAATAAAGTATTCCAATGCGAAGAAACGTTTTTTCGAAAATTACCGATTTTCGAGAGCGTATATCTCATTAACAGGTTACAGGTAGCAAAAATACTATAGGTATGAAAAATGTAGAGAATTTTGTCAGCTTTAATTTTGTATACATACGAATATATTTTTTGTAGGACCTACTGAGGTATATGCAAAAAGCGGTCCTTTAACCCCCCTCCCCACACTTCCGCCACCCCTAGGGTCAAGGACTGTTAGTATGTTATACTACTGGGTACCCCAAACAATGTACCATAGTTGGTCTTTCCGCTTATTGACTTTCCTTCTAGAATCATCCGTTCACTGGGCTATTATTTCCGAAAGTACTACAGAAACACCCCTCATTCCTTATCTCCTTTATTTCCGAAAGTACTGCAGAAAAACTCATCATTCCTTATCT
>JAGFPH010000016.1:260662-272938 GCA_018207615.1 Philaenus spumarius
ACTGCAGAAAAACTCATCATTCCTTATCTCCTTTATTTCCGAAAGTATTGCAGCTAAAATTTTCATTCCTTACCTCCTTTATTTCCGGAATTATTGCAGCTAAAACTTGCATTCCTTACCTCCTTTATTTCCGAAAATACAACAGCTAATAGTTTTGAAAAAAAACCTTGGTGTTACTCATAATAGGCTACTACTTAACAGAAACCCTAAAGCGACTCTAAAAAATTTGCTATTCATTCATGAGATGATAATACTGTGTTGAAAGCCTCTAACTAGCCACCAGTGTTTAATTTCTTCCTACAATTATTGTTGGTTATGTGGTTAAATATATTGAGTATAATACAGCGTGTTGAAACGTTGATGTAATTAATATAATTTAACATACATTAACATAAAATAGCTGGCGTTACGTAACTCTTAGAATGCGTATCAAATTCGGACTTCTCTGGTTTATTTATTATATATTTTATGTTTTCCCCTAAGAATTATAAAATACAAATTGTCACACACCTAAATTTATAAAAGCTTGAGCATTCTTAGAAAAAAAATATTCCTTCTCACTCGCCAAGCTCAATTATTTAGTTATTTAAAAGTTTGAACAAAACGTAAATTATTTTTGCAAAACCAGATATAAAAATAAATCTGAAAAGTAAAAATAGAAATTTAATATTGTATAAACAGAATAACCTACATATTTACATATTTTGTAGCTTTTTCACTGAGGATAAAGCTAAGGATAAAAGCCAAACTACAACTCACTTGAGTTGTAGTTTGGCTTTTGTAGCTTTATCACTGAGGATGGCGACTTTGTCGTTGAAACGCGTTTGATTTATTAAACGTATTTGTTGTGAGATTTTTTGTTATTGTTTTATTTCATCTATATTGTTCTCACAAGTCCAGCACATTATTTACTTATTTACTATATAATATAAAATATTTTCGATAGCTTGTGTCTTTGAAGTAGTATTATATGTCATTGGCAGTTGTCTTTTTAAACTGATCTATGTTATACAGAATATTAGTGAGCATTAGCAAGTAATGTATAAGCCTACACAAGTCGGACAAATGAACTGATTAACATTATGACGTGTAAGTACTAAGATTACCGTCTTTGTTTTGTGCTTCATCATCTAAGGATCATTTGTTGTGAGGTCACGTGATGCTCTCATTAACGTCCCTCGCACAGCACTATACTAACACTTCCCTGTCGCTATAATGCTGTCTGCTCCACTGTCTTATAGAATATCATCTACCTACTTTGTCGCTGAAAAATATACTTTTGTCTATAAACCCTAGAGGTGGCATGGTTAAAGCTAAAATTGAAAAGCCCGTTTATAGCGTTTTGCAACCATATTTAAAAAAAAATTCGCCAAAAATAGTAAATGAACCCTAATCCAAAAGTGTTTCATAGCTTTTTTGTAGAAGAAACTTCAAAGAATTCAAATATGCCACTAAAAATTTGTTTCTTTTGAAATTGTAAAAGTTATTAGCTTAGAAAGCAAAAAATGTTCAGAAACGCAAGGAAAAAACAACTTTATGCCTACATAAAAAATAGTAAAACATTTTTGTAATTTTTTTCAAAATACACAAAAGTTTTATAATTTAGTTCTAAATAGAAATATGTAAAAATATATTTCAATTTCACAAATGTTTAGTTCAACATAAAATTTTGAACGTTTTTACTACATAACCTGCAAATCTTGACTAATTTCAAAGTGAATAGGCCAAGATATTTTTTACTTCAAAACAATGTTTTTTTTTATACCAAAAATTCGAGAATGAAATGTAGAATCGAATAGCATTCTACCCAGTTTCAAATAACTTTACATTTTGTAATGAAAATTCAAAAACCTCAAATCGGCAATTTAACCTAAAACTTATTTCTAGGCTATGTTATTTATACACTTACCGTTTTATTACAACACCGTTATAAGCCTAATTTCACTCTCAAACACAATCTACACTTATTTATTTATAACTAAAACACCATATAACACTATTTTATAAACTGTAATAACCATAAAATAACACAAAACAAATGTTATAACTGACGTTTGTCTACGACGGCCGAGTTGTGAGAGTTGTAAGTTTTAGAAGTTCTTTGGTATCAACCTACCAAACTGCAGTCAAAACTGTAGTCTGCCACTTAGAGAGTGAAGGAAATGTGTAAAACAAGTTTTCTTATCACCCGCTTAAGCTAATATAATATAATATATAACTTGAGTCATTTTGTTTGACATAAAGTAAAACTTGTTCAAATAACATAGCCTAATAATATAAAAGAAAACGTGCGAAAATTCAATAAGGGATTCTCGAGTTATTAGTAGACAGTCATTAAGCGCGTTATGCATCTATAAAACATTACTCATTTGTTTATTATTTTATAAGATTTGAGTTATTATACAAAATTCGCCTGATCATCCTCAGTGCTTGGTTTCATTCATGAAGGACATACTGAAACTACAAAATTTGTGTAGGACTAAAACACAAATTTAATAAACACAAACATATGTGTTCATCCACATACAGGGTGTCTCACGGAGAAACTTTCAGGACGTGTTCTACTAGTGAAAAAAAGGAAAAAAGTTTCTATAAACATAGGTTCGGAAATGCTTCGTTTTTCCAGATATCAGCCAATTTGTTTTTTTTAGAAAATAATTCATATCTAGAGAACGGTTTGACTGATTAAGTTCAAACTTGGCATAAAATTTAATCTAACAATGATTTATCTTAAGAAAATAAGCGATTATATCCAATCATGCGTTTCAAAATGGCGGGCGTTTGAAAATTTCAAACCTAAATTACTAAAAAACCGTACATTTTAACAATTTAAAGACATCTTTTTAGTAACACTTTTTATTCCCTATCGGATGGTGTAATTTTGTCAAACTATCGGATGAAGGATAATAGTTAAGCTATGCGTAATAATTGGTTTGTTCAATCCTACATCAACACTGTAAACACAGCAATATTGTGTGTACATTTGCTGTCATTATCTTTAACTTAGCTGTTATCCTTCATCCGATTGTTTTGACAGTTAAACTATCCGATAAGGAATCAAAAGGGCTATAAAAATGGTATCTTAAATTTGTTTTGTTAAAATGTACGGTTTTGAGTAATTTTCAAACAGCCGCCATTTTGAAACGCATCATTGTTTAGAATCGATTATTTTTCTTCAGATAGCTCATTGTTAGATTAAACTTCAAGCCTAGTTTGAACTTAATCAGTCAAACCATTCTCTAGATATGAATTATTTTGTACAAAAAAATTGTGGATATCTGGAAAACGAAGCAATTCCGAACCACTACTTATATGAACTTTTTGTATGTTCACTAGTAGAACACGCCCTGAAAGTTTCTCCGTGAGACCCTGTACAAAGAAATTGTTGAACCTTTTACTTTAAATCTATAAGTTTTACAAATCTTTAAAACTATGATTAAGAACAGTTGAAAACTTGCACTTAAATCTATAAAGTTAGTTGATTTTGGCGCAAAATGTAATACTAGGACTACAATTTTACAGTTTCCAGTAATAATTTTTTTTTCAGTATCTAAAACTTCAATTTAGAATACAACGAACTTCGTAAGCCTGTATGTGTAAATTATTCATGCATAATTGCATTGTTCTATCTCAAGAAGTGTTTGAGATTTAACATTTTTCTATTTCTAAAAAGAAATTAAATGTATAGAACGTACGAAATCATCATAATTTTGCTTAAACATCATATCTTACTTTTTTTTATAAATAATTGGTGATATTTTGATTAACAAATTTAAATGTTGTTCTTTTGGTACCTATTTTACAATCTTATAAGGAATTATTTAGAAAATAAACACATTTGTTAAATTTAGTACCAGTATTGATTAATAGATCCTATCTTTAAAATGTACTAATTAATATGTACCTAATAATTCACTTTAAACAATCGTACCTATTAATTATAAGTGAAATTGTTATTAGGTTAATTTGAGTTTAATACAAAATACGTGTAGGCCTATACATTGCTGCTATAATGGGCTAAAAGCCATTTCTTTCCTTAGGATAATTTTTTGGGACGTAATATTGGGAGTGATACTTGCTACGTCAATATTTATCTCAGAATCAGCTGTGCTAGCAGCTCAGCTTGATCTGTTGTACATTGTGATTAGCCTATATATAAAATATTTGTTCGGTTAAAAAATCCACATTATGGGTAAAAATCTATTTGTTATCACCCCCCTGCAGCTCCTAAACAGCTAGATTTACAAATAACAATGTTTCGCACGCCAACCATCTTGCTTCCTCCATTAACATGTTTTATAATTTCTTTAAAAAAATGTATAGGTTAATGATAAAATAAGCTAAAATGGTAAATCATATTATTAAGTTTATGAAGTAACAAGGGATATAATAAAGGTTAAAAAGTAGCAGCATAGGCTAATAAACACAAAACCTAACCTAACAATTAGACACACTGTTTTAAAGTATGAAATCAGCTGTAATGGCATTGCCGACAAAGACATTTGGAGGTATTCTAGTGAACAGCTGACTTTTGTACCCCATATTGAACTTCATTCAGCTGAGCTATGTATTTTTAAATGAACAAATAATAACTTTTTAAACTATTTATTTATTTAAACTTTATTTCAGTATTTTCCCACCAATTCAAGACCATTCTCTTTAGATCGATACCATCCTATAATATATGAACAGCGTGTGTATGGTGTACACATAATTTACTAACCCCTTCAAATTATTTGCTGATATAACCAATTTTTTACAAATCATAAAACCTATGTTGTTAGGAAAATGAGTAAAAAATATATATCTTATTTTTCAGCAATGTAACTCTAAAACTACTTATCGATCAAAAGCAAATAAAATGTAAAGGTTTTTTAGATCTATTGAAACTATTCAACTATTGATTTTTGACAATTTAACCTTACCTAGATATGGAAAAAATCGTAAAATCAACTCTTTATCGAGTTAAAAACTGACAGACATGTTGGTGTTTATATAGGCCTACTGTATATACATCAGTTTTTTACAATAATTGCATTTATTGTATTTGGCCATATTTAACATATGTATCAGAATAAAAAAAGGCAATGGCTCAGTCAGTAAGGCGGTGGCATTGTACGATACGGTTCGAATCCAGCAATGACGTTAAGACTACCCTTTCCCATGTTATTCACTTCCCGGTCTTCTCAATACTATCCACACAAACAACGACCTAACTATAAATGTAATACCATGCTTTGTATCCATCAATAGATTGTATTTGAGAAAAATATTCGAACTTAATAATAATCTCTTTGTGGAAATATCTTATTAGAAGTAATGACTTGTAATTAATTTGTGTGATTTATTTACTGTCATTACAAAGAAAGCAGCAAAACCCCAACAATTCTTCTTGTAGATCAAGTTAGCGTTTACGCATCCACCTTCGCGTCGGTCGTGTAATAAAGAACTTATAATTTCATTCTCGTTGTGCTCATATTACATTCTCAACGCGGCGTACAAAGTCGTGCATGTTAAATTCCCTTTGTACTTTAGGAACAGTTGTAATAATTAAAATTTCACGACTCCGCTACTGAGGTGCATAAACATGGATATTGATAACGTGTTGCATAGATAATGGATTTGGCGTTTGTCGGCGAAGGAGTATTCCGTGGATAATTGCCGAGCAGTGGGATCTAATTGGATTTAGACCGGGCAGGAAGTCAACTCTTCAGTAATACTGTATTCATTTATAGCGGCATCGGTAATGGATTTTCTTGCGCGTTCGTGTGGATCCGTATTACAACATATTTTTTAAATTGTTCTATTATTTTTACAAATAACAAGTGACAAGTGTGAATCTTTGAAGGATCTGCTACCTCTCTACCAAATTTTTACTATTTTTCGTAAGAATAATATATGAATGAGTATGTTTCAAAATAATTGTTGTTTTTTAATTACCAAAAACCATCATTTTGTGATGAAAAATTATACTGTTAGTTAGTTGTAGTTTATTCGACAACTGAATTATTAAGTGCGAATTCACTTAGACGATTAAGCTAGTGTGAAGCGATCTGATGCAAACACGCTCCACGAGCCGTATATTGCTAGACGATCGTCAGTAGAATAACTTCAACCCAGACCCGTTCAATGCATAAACGAGTTATGTAAAAAAATTTTTTTTTATATTCTTTCTATTGAGTCTCTATTTGTTTAAATTAATTTAGGTGTAGGCCTAATTCATAAACAATAATGCATCATTTTTTATTTTTTATTTCAGGTCCTATTTTTGAATTTATATTCAGAGATCCAAATTTAAGCATATACTCCAATTTTGTAGAATTTAATTAATTGTACATTAATTAACGGAATTAATTGTATATTCGTTGCTACTTAATTAAAAAAAGTTTCTTATCCAACTAAAAATACAAATACCTTTCCATTGATTAGTTCCTCACCAAGAATATTCATACAAATAACTTTTCCAAGTTATATCCCACAAATACATACAGATTTGGCTGATGCAGCAGCATTAGCCATGTCTACGGCGGAAGATTGGTTCTGTATAAATAACTTAAAACTGAATGTGACAAAAACAAAATTAATTTATTTTAGTTTCCAATCAAATCCTAAATTATACATAACGAACGGTAAAGAAGTAATCCAAAGTTCAAATAATGTTAAATTTCTTGGCATTAATCTGGACTCAAATTTGAATTGGAAAAGTCACATTTCAGGTTTAGCCGAGTCACTGGCCTCAGTTTGCTTTGCTCTCAAAATGATTTCCTCTGTGACTAGTTTAAAAGTAATAAAAGCCGTTTATTTTGCCTATGTCAGTTCTCGTCTAAGATATGGGGTGGCATTCTGAGGGAACTCTGTTGAATCTATTAAAATATTCCGTTTACAAAAAAGAATTTTACGCTCAATGTTCAATCTAAATTATAATCAATCCTGTATACCTTTTTTCAAAAAACATAATATTTTAACTTTCCCTTGCATTTATATTTATGAAACTTTCTTTAAGAGCAATCATAATTTATTTGAAATTAATCAGCACTACCACAAATACCCTTTCCGTCAAAAACTTTTTCAATATCCTGTCCATAGACTTAAATGTTTTGAACGCGGAATTTATTACTCTGGTATAAAGTTGTTTAATACACTTCCAGAAAATATTAAAAACTTAGATTCTATCCACAGTTTCAAGAGTTCACTCAGGTGCTACCTCCTAGAAAATGTGTTCTATTCTGTGGAAGAATATCTTTCCACAGGTACCTGAGCCCAGTCTGCAGGTGTCAGGAAGGGCTTGTTTGTTTTTGAAATATTATAATCAATAATTATATATATATATATATAAACTGTATTAACTGTGTTTTTTGATTTTATGTTTTTTAATCAAATTTGTATGTAAATTTATGTGTGATTTTGTGTATATAATGTATGTTTTATTATTTTGTACTTTTATTTATAACAATGTAAGTTATGATATGTCACATATTCCAATGGAATAAATCACAGAAAAAAGTGATGAAAAGAATAAATAATAAAAATAAATAAATACTATCATGCCGGTCTGACACGAAAAACTGTCTCGGCCATTCGTCTTGCGACAGAGATGAGAAATTATTTACGTTATTATTATTTATCCCAAGACGAAACAAATACCTGTAATTTAATACAACTAACCGCAGTTTAACAAAACCTGCCATGCAATTTTGAATCAATTTGTTACAAGTCTTTTAAAGATATTTGCTTGTAAATAAGATGAAACCCATGATTTTCAGTAGAATTTCTTGAGTACAGGAAAACAATATGTATGACTTGTTTTATCAACTTCACTGTTTATATTGTAGTTTCCTGCAAAACAGATTGTTATATTCATCAGTAAAAACGTAAATTAGCTTGACCCGGCTCACTGAGTTTGATGCATTGATTAGAGTGGTATTGCGCAGTGAAGCGAGTCAAATAAATATCTAGCTGTTGCCTTAAAGCCTTTAACACGAATCGAAGCTTAAATGCTGAATACAATCGTCTGTCGCATAAGATAATTTAGTTTGTTTTATTCTGTTATTAATTTTGAAGAAATCAACAGTTTTAATTTGAAAAACGCTTTTCTACATCTGATTCGTTAAAAACTGTACGGAAAAATTTTAAAACGGAAAAAATGTTTATTTGTACATCAATTATAAAAATTGTCCAGAGCAGTCATGGAGAGGCTTCTTAAAAAGTCTTTGTACTTCCAGATGTTATCAAAACTTAAAGAGGTCAACTTTCTTTCTGCAAATGTTGGGAGTAATCTAGGAATACTAAACCTATTTGAAACATATTTAACTGGTTTAAATATTTAACATATTTAGCTTAGAGTTTCCTGAGAAACAAGACTTATTCATTTTTGTATATTAGTTTAATTGTAGTGTTTCAAAAATAGAAGTTTATATTTCCATTTGTTATTGCTACTGCAAATGATAAATATGTATTCAAAGTTAACTAGCCCACTGGGTCTGTCAATTTAGTAATTTCAATAAAATTACTCATTGTAAACTCAGATTTAACCTATAACCTAAACGACCAACTAAATTCCTACCATAGTGAAAAATTAATGTTATAAATTAATTCATTAAATACTGACTGTTTGCTGGAATGACACTTAATTGATTTTGTCTTAACCTAAAATATTTGTTAATTAATTAAATCCAACGAAATAACCTTTAAGATTATACAATATTTTGTTTAAAAAATTGGTTTAGTCTAGGATGGTTTCTTATCAACGGTACGTTTGCAAATTAGGCCATTTACATTGTCCAAATGAATATTTACAAATTATTAAACTACAAATTATTCCTATTTATATCAGAGTTTCTACGTTCATGAGAGGTAAGGGAAAGTCAGTAAAGTTGTGACAACGTCAAAGAAAGTCGGGAAAATTGTTTGTCATAACATTGAGCATCCCCGTAATTTAAAAACTGAGGAGTCTTTCTTTGTTTCAGCTTGCTGTAACACAAGCTGTCGAAGCAGTTTTTTTATGAGGACAGCTCAAGCAATGTGTTAATAGTCTAAAAAGTCATTGCTTTTAAAAAACCCTAACACAAAATTATGTTTGTATAAAAGTCCTAAAAAGTCTCACACATTTTCCTTTTTTAAAGAATGTTTCAAATGGGGTGATTCTAAAATTTCAGATTTTAAAATAAAATGTAATTTACAATAATATTTGTTTTATATTCAAGAGAACATAGTTTGTTCTGGTGAAATCTTAAACTTGATTTTTATTGTTAAGTTAGGCTGGGGATTATAGGAATTTATTGTGGTGCAAGTCCGGTTAAATGGACTGACCAGTGAATATGTTCTATTTCCTCTCAATATTTAGCACTATGAGAGAAAATTGTTCATATTATCATCGCTAAAACCTAAAGTTGAACAAATTAACCTAAAAGGCAAAGAATGTTATTTTGAAATTTAATCTATTTGTACTGGATTAATATACTAAATTACAACTGCTTTCTTTGGATGTTGATGTAAGGAGTACGGCTGTAGTATATAGAGAAAGAAATGTTTAAATAGAAATTATGTTGTTTTAAAGTTATACAAATGTTGTAGAAAAATAATTTCAAAATATGATGAGTTGGTCAGGGAAGTTGGGAAAAACTGGTAGCCAGGGCTCGTCAGGGAAATGAATTACTAAAATTCTGTAGAAACTTTGTTTATGTAAATAAAACATTCAGCCTGAAATATAATTTACGTTAAATAATTTCAAAATATGACGCGAGTTGGTCAGGCAAGTTGGGAAAAACTGGTAGCCAGGGCTCGTCAGGGAAATGAATTACTAAAATTCTGTAGAAACTCTGTTTATGTAAGTAAAACATTCAACCTGAAATATAATTTACGTTAAATAATTTCAAAATATGACGTAGTTGGTCAGGAATTTGAGAAAAAATGGTAGCCAGGGCTTGTCAGGGCAATGAATTAACAAATTTCTGTTGAAACTCTATGTAAGTAAAATATTCGACTTGAAATATAATTTACGTTAAATAATTTCATAATATGACGCGGTTGGTCAGGGAAGTTGGGAAAAACTGGTAGCCAGGGCTCGTCTGGGAAATGAATTACTAAAATTCTGTAGAAACTCTGTTTATGTAAGTAAAACATTCGATCTGGGGTCTCCTCAATTTCATAATAGATAGGTATTATAATAATTGAATCCCAAAGAAAGAAGGTTCCCTCAACCGTTGTATAATGTCTAGTTAATTTACTCTTGCCAAATAAATTACGTTTCGTTTACATTTACGTAATATAAAACTGTTTTAATAATTTAAATATTGTTATATTAATCACATTTCAAGTATAAAAGTTAAGTACAGTGTACAGATATACTAACATGAACGTACATGCTCGTGTCGCACGACATTTTGTTTAGTTGTAAGTCTCACTAGAGTCGTCTCACTGACAGTAAAACCCAAGTTTTAAATAACTTGTTATACATAATTGTAATATTTGTTTCAAATGTGTGTAAGCACGACAACGTTGAGAATAACACGTACCTGAGATTATAATAATGCATTATTGTATTTATAAAATAATAAAGTGCTTGTAATTGGATATATTCAATAGCAGTATCTTTCAATGCGCATACTGTATGTGCGTGAACGAAACACATGAGCTACTACTGATGCGACGGACCCCTACTTCTACAGACGTACTTTATTATTTTCAAATGACATTTACAAGTAAACAAGGCAAATAACTGGAACCAATATGTATATTGTATCGGGGTTTTACTATTTCTGTTTGTATGTTCAGCAGCTGTGTCGATAGTTTGTAAATTTTACTCTGCAATGTACATAAAGTATTGAAACGCATTAATATTTCAGGAACTGCTTTTGATAAAAAAGATGGTTGACCTCTCATGTTAAAGCTTTTAACTTAATGTATGTACTTAGGAGTTTAGTATGATTTACAGGAGATTTAAACATTTACAAAAAGTTATTTCTCAACTTTTAATGTAAACCAATTATTAGTTTTACACATTCTAATCGCTGAAACAAGTTCAAATAATGTTTAGTGTCTTTAATACCAACCGAGTTTTAAAATTCGGAGTGATATAAATACAATTTTACGCCTTCTCTGCTTGGCTGCAGGCCTAGTGATAATATTTTAGTTTACTTATTGTTATGTAAATAATAAGACTAGGACCTACATTGATAAATAAATATTATGTTGTACAAAATAACTTTCCTTGTACAGGTGATTCAAAATTTAAGATTTCTATTTTAAATGGTTTTGATGATAATGGATTTTTCGGTTGGGGTCTACTGCAATAATTGAAAATTATTTTAATGTGCCTTAAGTTATAAAAATAACATTAAAATGCAAGAGTTTAAAGCGTTACTGTGTGTAGCAAGAGCTTTTCTGCTATTATACTTTCCTGATACATTTCATTATTATTTTTGTTTTAAAGTTTGCACTCAGTCAACAATTTGTTACATTGGGTTTCACCTAAACATTTTTAGGTGTTATAAGATCAATATTAAATTCTCTTCTTAAGTTGACACGAAGAAAAAGATTTAAACAAATATTCGTCAACAGAATATTGGATAAGTTTGCCGAAACTATAGTAGAAACACCTGTAATAAAATACCTCGAGAAGGGATTAGAAAACTTATGTTAATATGCCGAAATAAAATGTTCACTAATACGTGAGTTATCACAATAGAATTAAATAAAACAGTTTTTAGAAGTTAATAAAGAAATTAAATTAATTTTACATAAATGCATATCCGAACAGTATTTATAAATATTTAGCGACAATTGAGTGCTAGTCAGTAAAGTGCGTGAGGTTCTAAGTATCCGTCTCGTGTCTTGCCTCAATTATTAATTTTTGACATTAATTCAAATATATACTTAAATTTTAAACAAAATATTTAATACGTTTCAATTAGCAGAGTTTAACTAAATATTCTTAAATTTTACGCCCATTCCAATAATTTTTCAAGCATGTTTTCTTTTAAATAGAAAAGGGAATTTGTCCTCAGAACGTTCTCGAAATGTATTTTTGTAAAACTAATCAATTAACTTTTTAATTTAAAAAAATGCCAGTTGAATTAAAAATAGCATTGACGGTACAAATTAATTGTGTACTTTATATTAGCATTAAGTTATTACAATAATCAGCCATTACTAACTTGCTGTAGAAAAATTGTAAGCAAAAATAAATAGTTTTGTACTTGCGGCACCAACAGTTTCTTTTTATATTCTCGTAAATTTAAACCGCAAACCTGATATAATGTTTCGTCCTTTAAAAAG